>JASDQU010437391.1:40468-56275 GCA_032191745.1 Picea mariana | reverse complement strand
GCATGTTCAGATTCCTTCTATAGATGATTTTTCCCCAGAATATCTTACAAAACTGCATGAAGACACCATCCTTGACAGGAGAATGTGAACTTCAAAACGAGGAAATGTGGAGTATCTTCGAGTTGGTCTTAAAGGTACAAATCCAAGCAAATCCAAGTGGATTGAGGTTGGAAAGGTGAGGGAGTTATACCCTCATCTTCAGATAGACTGAAAATAGTCTTTTGGAGGTCCAAAAGCTTTCCAATGGGGAGGTGTGATCCAGGGGATCAAATTTTGCTCAAAATTCAAAGTGCTCGGAATCACTTCAAATCAAATGGGAGTGTAGGCCTATTTGTTACGAACCCAACGCAACTCGTTTGGGTTCAAACAGACATTGGGAGTGAGAGATATCACGTTCTGTTCAAAATGACAAACAGGGAAAAAAGGGGTGTTGACTGTACAGTCCGTACGGACATTGACTTGGCAGGTCGTACGACACATGGGAGGCAATTGTGTGGACAGTTGGCATATTATGTGGCATGTTTGCAATGAACAGGATGGTGACACGTGGCCCAATCAATGGTCGCCACGTGTCACACGCATGTTGGTTTAAAATTTATGCATTCAGCAGGACTCGACCCCGCAACCTCCAGGCAGGGGAAGAGCCTTGGGAAGGGCCACCGACTGGCGCGCCACCACATGTGCCTTGTAATATAAACGGTGCATATTATAATTATGTTGAAATGTATTATATGGTGGGCGCAGACTGGGTTGGGGCTTAGCCTCGGCCCTCGGTCCCGTGTATATACAATGTGACCACATTATTATATGCGCACTCTATTGTATAGCCCTTTCATTTGAGCCACCGGTTGCATGGTATGTGATGTGACCACGGGCGTGCCTATGTTTATAACTGTTTGAACTTTGGCCCTTTATTTATATTCGCGCGGTCGTATGGCGCTTCACATGCCCACGGGCCTTAATCGGTCCCGTGTATATACAATGTGACCACATTATTATATGCGCACTCTATTGTATAGCCCTTTCATTTGAGCCACCGGTTGCATGGTATGCGATGTGACCATGGGCGTGCCTATGTTTATAATTGTTTGAACTTTGGCCCTTTATTTATATTCGCGCGGTCGTATGGCACTTCACATGCCCACGGGCCTTAGACGGTTAAGGGACAGCGCGTAACTGTGTGATAGTTTGTACCGATCGTGCGGTTGCACCCAGTGCTAAGTTTTTACGCTTAAATATGCGTGTGGGCTAGGTTGAGCCAACAAGGGTGTGTTTTGTAGATGCAGAGACAACAAGTTTGAAGGGGGGACTTCCAAAAAGCCTATCTTCTTCAATTTTTGGCCAAACAAGGTGCTGAAAAAGCCCAGCTAGGGGTTTTTGGACATTCTGAAGCCATTGGAGCAGTCTATTTGGCATTTTGAGCATTGTAAAGCACATTTTTTAGCACTTTGAGCAAATAATATAAATGATCCATTGGAAGCTGGACCAGGAGATGTAGCCCAAGAGAGGGGTGAAACTCCTTTATCATTTGTTGTGTTATGTGTTTTCTATTCACTATTTTTGTTGTTGTTTATATGCATCTTGAATGAGTAAATCCTATTAAAGTTTTCCAAAATGACATCCAACTGATTTACAAGGAAAACCCTCAACCAGATTCATAAGTTCAACACTACACATATGAAAACCATACATTTTTTTCTTCTTATATCATTTTGTTTCCACGATTCAACTGCCGCGATTTTTCTACCGCAATTTTCCTGCCACACTTTTTCTGCCACGGTTTTCCTGCTCGCACTTTTTCTGCCGCACTTTTCTTGCCGCACTTTTTCTGCATCACTTTTTCAGCCGCACTTTTCTCTATCAATAATACATGCCCAAATAACCTTTCACAAAATAGATATTCAATTATATTCAATAGGTGTTAATAGGATACCCTTGCTCTCTTATTTATACTTCGAAAGTAGTTTCCTCTAGAAGTATCAACTTTTGTCTACTTAACTTAACTACTTTCCACAAATAGTGAGTTCTTCACTCATAATTGCAACTAACTTTATTATTTAATTAATTTTTTTTGCAACCACTTTGACTTATCCATAAATAGTAAACTCACTACTTCTTGTTGTAACCACTTTATTATTTAAATAATTTCTCTTTGCAACCACTTTGACTACTTTATTATTTAAATAATTTATCTTTACTCACAACTTATTGTTGCAACTAATTTTTCTATAATTAGTCAATTCATAACTTATTTTCCCTTAACTAACTTCTTATCGCAACCACTTTATTATTTAATTTATTTCTTGGTCAACCACTTTGACTATTCATTGTTCTCATCACAACTACTTTACCATAATTACCAAACTCACAATTTCTTGTTGCAACTAATTTATTTTTAATTATTTTCTTAATGCAACAACTATACCCATGATTAACTCCTAGTTACCATCAATTTCACTAGTACACTTCTTCTAGGAGCTTCTAGAATAATTGACGTCTTTGACCTTCTAGGGGCTTCTAGATAACTCATGAGGGTTCTCCAACTTCATATGGCCATAACTCTCTAACCGTGAGCATTTATGTGACGTTCCACATATCACCAGAAATGGCATGACATATATTATCCATCTAGAATAGTCTTACCTGCATATACACTGATATTCATTACATTATTCCTCAACCATACTTGGGTACCTTAACCATACCTCTAGAGCTACTAGACATACTCAAGGGTTGACATCAATCTACAATATCACTCTTCAAAGGTTGACATCAATGACAACCAACAATCCAAACCAATTGTCCATCAATCTAAATCAATTGTCTGACAGCATAAAGATGCCCAATCTTGGCTAAACTATTGGGGAATCATGGAAGACACCATTTTGCAGAATAAAGATACTATTAAAAATGTCATCAAATCAAAATTTAAGGAGAAAATGTGGTGTGATAAAGAGTTAGAGGAAAAAAGAAAGTTAAGGTATTATAAGGATGTAATCAACCCTAATCTAGAAGATCAAAATTATCTATATGTTTTGAGGAGTGTAAAGAAAAAATAAGCATTGCTAAGATAAGAACAAATTCTCTCGAGCTCCATAGTGAAACTAAGTGTTCGTCAATACCTAAAATGTCACGGAATGAAAGAGTATGTCACCTTTGTGAAAGTAAGAAGGTTGAAGATTAAAAACATTTTTCCTTAGGTTGTCCAACCTGTAACCACATTAGATTTCATTTTCAAAATATATGCACATTACTGACCTTCTTAACCTCTTAACTCAACAAAACTATGGTGATCTTGGAAAGCTTCTCTTAATGATTTTCGAACACTAAAACAAAATTCTAAAGAATCGCAAATAATCACTTACCCTCTTAAGGTCCAATAGACCAAAATCATTATCATCATCATCATATATAATTAAAACCAAATTATTATTTTATTTTTTTAATAAAAATGCAATGTTACCTATGAAATTTTAAATTAAATTAAAAAATAAATAAAAATTAACCAAATATTATTTAAAAATTATAATTTTTTACTAAATTTTTTTTTTAAGTCAATTATATCCTAAAAAGATGTATTAAAACTTTTATACTACTCTCTAATACATTATATTCTAAAACTTATAAAGAATTAATAAATGAAGTAAACAAACCAATGCCTTTTCAATTAATTTTATTTTAAAAATATATAAAATCTTTTGCTAAAAATATTGTCTTAAAAGATACATTAAAACATTTTATAAACCATTCGTTATCTATATAAAACAAATCCATTTCATAAGACTCAATTTTAAAACAAACTAATAAGATATTCACAAATATTCTCTCACGTGGAGACACAAATCAATTTTACTCAGGTGAAAGCAATTTATTTTTTAAAATTTTAAAAACTTTATATATTTTGTAATGAACTTAAAATATTAAAACTTTATAAAATTATTATAATGTACATAACTAAAAATATTATAATAGTTTTAAATATTTAATTACATGATATTAAATCATTTTGAGACTTTTTTACTTAATAGTTTAAAAGAGCATTTGTGATCTAATTTATTTATACTTGTTGGGCGGAAGAGGTCTCATACACCAATTTGATGTCTGACTTGGTCGTGACCATAAAAATAGACTATTATTATTATTATTATTACTTTGAAGTGTTATGGATAAGATTATTATGCTACATTTGTTATTCGTCAATTTATTTATTTTATTTTAGAAAAGTTTTGAAGACTTCAATTTATACTTGTGACACTCTCAATAGCTACTAACAACTCAATTTATCCTATTTTACTTCACTTCTATTTTGATTTTAGATTTTAGAGTATACACAAGTAACACTTATATACAAGTATTATATTAAAACAATTTTAAGAGGCGGGTAACCTCTGCTTCTAATTTCACTTGTTTATTTATGAACTGTTTCCATATTTTTTTGCTTGACTTTGTAATTATGTCGAAGACATATCTTAGGGATAGGTTTTCGGAAATCGCATTTGTCCATTACGATTTGACATCTAAGATTGAATTCTCCCTAACTTCCATTAACCATCAATTAACTCCTTGCTTTGTTTTCAGAGTCTGGCTATTGCTTCGTTTTCAGAGTCTGACATCAATAGTCAAACATAAATTAACTCCTTGCTTCATTTTTGGAGCTCACCGCCTCTCTTACTTCATTCTGAGAGCTCATCATCTCTACGCGCCATGGAACTCGCCTTCTACACCAACAATGCATGCAACTCACCTTCTACACCACCAATCCATAAAACTCTAAATAACGTGCAGCTTTTCCTTTCTACACCGCCAACCATCGCCTTCTACACCGCCAATCCATGCAACTCATCGCCTTCTACACCGCCAATCCATACAGCTCTAAATAATGTGCAAGTCTTTCTTCCAACAAATTGTTTAGTGCAGTATAAGCACCAAGTCCAGTTTTCGAGGGAATGTTGAAGGTTGGAAATGGGTTTTTATCAACTACTTCAACCTCTATATCTTCAACTTTAACCGCAGGTCTATCCATTGGATTTGCAATAGTTTTTTGTTTCTTTTTTAATTGGATATTACAATTTTGGAATAAGGGAAATTTCAAAACAAGGGAATGAATGGTGGCGACAAATTGCCTCCAGAACCGTTTCCATAGCTGCTCATCGAAAATCTCCATCAATTGAAATCTCCTTCTCACTGCACTCTTACAGAACTTGCTCACAAATATGACCCCACTACGTTTATGGGTTTGGGATCTGTCTCCATTGTGGTCATTTCTTCTTCTGAGATGGCCAAACACTTTCTCAAAACTGATGATCAGCGGTAGATAGGAACCGAACTGTCTCGCAACATTCTAAACCCAACTCATGTACCATTTTCATCGATGAACAACCGAACCCTTGGGACCTTCTTCAACCACGGGATGTGATGAGTCGACATCAAGGTGCCAAACGACTCTGTTGGTAAGAGCTCGTGGGAGTCATCAGCCTATTATCCCTGGCGTACCTTTGATCTGTTGAGTGAGAGCCCTTCCACGTGGGACTCCTGGATCACTATGGTCGACTTTCATCTATGTTCAACCAATGATTCTCACAGTCAGGCATGTTTAGACCATTACACTTGCTTATAGAAAGCACCTACCTTCGCACACTTCTGTTACTCTTTAGGAGGCATCCACCCCAACTAAACTACCCACCTTGTAGTGTCCCACCCTAAGAATCAATCTAGAGAAAGAAGCAGTTATGCATCCTTAGACGAAAGAGTGGTATTCCAGGATTGATAGTTCCCCACCTCCCACCTATCCCACACATTCATAAGAGGTTGTCACTGTGAAACTATAGTCTAGGTGCACGAGGTCTTACCATCTAGTCATTAGTACTCCGCATCTTCATGGAGAATTCAATTTCACTGAGTCCATGTCGGAGACAGCAGGGCAGTTGTTACACCATTCGTTTAGGTCACTACTTACACGATAAGGATTTTTGCTACCTTAGGACAGTTAGAGTTACTGTGGTCATTTACCAAGGCTTCTATTCAAAGCAATCCTTCCAACCTTCCAACATTAGGCAGGTGTCAAACTCCATACATGGTGTTACCACTTGGCAGAGTCCTGTGTTTTTAATAAACAGTCGCTACCCCCTGGTATGTGTCGCTTTCCCAACCCAAAGATAGGAGGGAGAGCACCCCTTCTCCCGAAGTTACAGGGTCATTTTGTTGAGTTCCTTCAACATGGCTCTCTCAAGCGACCTAGTAGACTCTACTTGTTCACTCATGTCGGTTTGGGGTACAGTTAGTTCACCGGGAGGATCGCCCTCCCAATTCAAAGTTTTTTCCTGAAAGTTGAAATCCTAACAGAAGTGTGATTTTGCAGTCATTCAATTTGGTTTCCAGGAAAATCGAACTCTCATCCAATTCACTTCAACAGACACGCATGGTTTAGTAGTTGGGGAAACTTCGTCACTTTTGTGTACCCATCGGACGAAATCCCTTTCGGGGGTTCCTTAGGGACTGATTCACTCTACGTAGATTGATTGAACACAGAAACCCCGGAACTAGCAGGCAATCATGTTTTTCACACGATTCATCATTACTCATGTTAACATTCTCACTTCTGATATCTCCAAGTGTTGTCCCTTCCCTAATTGACAGAACATCCCACTACTGGCACTTGGTTGGTGCCTTGCTTACTCGCCCTCCTCTCCCTTTGGTCGAGACGAGCTAAATGCTCTCCTCACCCTCATTCTTCGGGTGAGTAATAAATCACCTTGGGTATTTAGAGCTCACTTAACGCTTCCAAGGTCTCGTCACTTCGGTGAATCACTTGAGCCCCAATACATTTCCGGTGCCATGGAGCTAGACCAGTGAGCTATTACGCTTTCTTTGAAGGATGGTTGCTTCCAAGTGCACCTCCTGGTTGTCATCGCTCGATCACTTCCTTTTCCACTAAGTGATTGCTTAGGGACCTTAGCATACAATCTGGGTTGTTTCCCTCTTGACTCTGGATCTTAGCACCCAAGCTTTGTCTGTACAATTGATTAAGATTGTACTTTGAGTTTCCTTGAGGTTGGTAAAGATTTGGGCCACCTTAGCCCATTGAGTGCTCTACCTCGGGCCATATTATACACACGCTCTATTGAAATAGATTTCACAGAAAACCAACTATATCCGATCTTGGTTGGCCTTTCACCCCTAGCCACAAGTCATCCCCGTATTTTGCCACATACATGGGTTCGGTTCTCCAAGGCCTGTTGGATCTCTCTTAAAACTTCTCATGGATAGATCGGTCAGTTTCGGGTCTAATAGTCACAACAGGGATATTCCCTGGCTGGAAAGCACCTACACCTAATGGCTTAAGCCATTGTTCCCATTTACTCGCTGACCCATTATGAAAAAGGTACGTCGTTAGGGTGAGTTGCGTCCAAGTCAACCCAACCCTGAGCTCTGATAAGGTATTTGAAACAAATAGAGGAACAAAGTTGGCTCACCCGTCGTGGGTGAGGGACAGAGTTGCTCGACCAAAGGGAGAGGGTCTTTCAGGTCAGATTAGACCCTGAGAATCTTACCCGAAGCTTCGATCCTTCGACTGATTGTTCGCATCGTATTTCTTTCTATTGCACTCCATTTTCTAGGGTTCTTGTCACCTTTCCCTCACGGTACTTGTACGCTATCGATCATTGAAGAATACTTGGGCTTAGAGGGTGGTCCCCCTTTCTCATGTAGAAGCGATCCTAATTCAAACACATTGTGTTTGAATTACAGAATCAAACAATGGGACTCTCTACAAGGATATCACCTTCTTTGGCCAGATCTTCCAACCTTTTCATTCACAATTCTACCTACCTTATAGCCTAAATCAAAGGGAAAAGCATCGGCATGCCTGGTTCTCCCATCATCCAATGAACTGAATTGAATCATGCAGAGAAGGCAAGGCTAGGAAAATGAGACCAAGATCGAAACGAAAACCTTCGATGCTTAATATTTTCCCAATCCGTTTTCACTCACCGCTACTAACGGGGTCTCAGTTGATTCCCCTTCCTCTAGCTACTTATATGTTTCAGTTCACTAAGTCTTTCAAGTCCAAGGAGTGCAGACTAGCCACGGGGCTTGGATACAGTTTCCCGATCAGAGATCCATGGATCACAGACGATATCTCCCCATGTTCTTTTTTCTTTGGAAGCATCCTTCCCTCTCAATGCCCGAGCATCCATCTGATGCATTCTTTCTGATACAGCAGGCATTGAACCTGCTTCACACCGCACAAAATTCCCATCAATCGATCAATCACTCAAGACTGGGTGGACTGAATTCAACATTCTATCGGTCGCTTCGGTCGATAACTTTCTTCCAGTCATGAATTATATATGTAATTATGCTCTCCTCGTCCATGATATGGACGAGCCATTCTTCCTCGCCCCACTTATTTGTGGTCGGGTGAGCCATTTTCTCACCCTACTTAATTTCTTTGGTCGAGACGAGCTAAACGCTCTCCTCATGTCAGGGGAGCCAAACCCCGATTAATTGAGAAAAGAAGGAGCGAAGTCACTTGTCCACATCAGGCAAGGGTTTCTTTGTTCTTCTTTGTTCTTCCGGTCATGAATTATATATGTAATTACGCTTTAGCACCATATGGGATCTCCACTCGAATTATGGTAAGGTCAATCCTTCGACAATGTTGCTATTATATATGTAATTATGCATTTATCTAATTATGCATTTCTGCCCTCACTGACCAACTTGCTTGTCCTGATTAACCCTTTCTCATTTTCACCCAATGATCCTGAACCCCTACAAGCCAGGTTTGATCGGGCCTTGATTGGTACCTTTCTCATAGCGAAGGGAAGGTTATACCCTCTATTTCTTCCCCCAAAGCTAACCACCCTCTAATGCCCAAGATCATGACCCCCATAATTCTTCCCCTTGATCTAGCTAGGTCAGTTTATCACTATATTATTCCCTCAATCGCTTGTTAGAAGGTTTATCACTCATATTTCTTCCTTATCGAACCAGACATGCATCGGGAATGGAGAACAACAGAGGGAGCGGATCCACTCACTAGGCCCCAACTCAACTGATTCATCTCGGGGATCTATCTACAATAGGCAAGCCCGGCACACACTACTTCCCACAATAGCTATTGGTCACTAGTTTCTTATCTAGTGTGAACCCCACGAAATAAGTAACTCAAGGTCGAAGGTGAAAGCTCTGTAGCCAAGTAGTAACACGTCATTGACCGACTCGTCATAGGAATCCTTTGGGTGGCATGTTCACTAACCAAGACACTTGTGTTTTCACCCTCGCCCATCTTTCGGTCGGTCAAGCGAGTGATTGAACTTCCTCCTTATTGCTCAAGGCTTTCTAGGTAATCGATTTTGAACCTCGCTCTCCTTATGTCATCCTTCGCAGTTTATCATCCATTTCTCCCAGTCACGCCTGCCATCCTGGGACCTGGGACATCCCCGCCATTCACTAATCATTTTCAACATTGATTTCCCAAATCAACACCCATCATTCATTATGGTACAAAGAGGTGGACAGAGCATTGGGCTCATTGAATTAGGAATTTTTAAGGTGGAACCCATAATGAAATCATTTAATTACTTGGTGTTTAAGACAATCGCATAATCAAATCATTTAATCGTCAATCAATCAGCTATACAATTATCATTTACGTACCCATCCTATCACGTGTTAGCTTAGGAAACCCTTAAATAGATCAGAGGAAACCCAACAATAATTAACACGTCAACATCAAAACACATAACCTAGACATATAGACAATCAGGCTAAAATAATCATATTAACCAAATAAAAATACACGAAAACACCAGGAATCAATACAACACCCATCAACCTAGAAAAACACCCATTATTCTGGCATACAAATAGAGATCGGGCAACATGTCATATTTTATAGAGGAGATCCTATAGAATTATTTAGTGCCCGGATAACTGTTTTTACTACATTAATTTTTACTTTGTCAGCCGACCTCCAATCGCAACCACTAAATACTTGTTATATAGTAGCAAGAATATGTTGACCGCCCCATAGTAAGAAAAATTCGTGACAGAATTGTTGACGGCCAAAAGAATGGAGTCCTTCAGACGTGCAAGAGGAAGAGGTGTGTGATTGCCCATTTCATCTCTTTTATGGTGAAATTGTGGCAGACTTTCCTCTTGTGTTTGTTGATAATATGCATGCTCTCTTTTTCATCAATCAACCCCAAATCTACATCTACAAAATTTATTTTATGTAGGGGATTATGAGATGCAAGAGGAAATATGATTGGAAGAACTTATTAACTGCACATGGGACCATAGTATTGTTTAGACTCACAACAAACTTGAAATGGGAGGCAGGTTGAATACATCAGTTCATTTGGCAGCTACACTACTTTTTCTCTTGGGCTTGGCTTCATCTTACATAGCTAGGACATCTATTATGGAAGGCCTATATTTGGGCAATTTACTGGTGTAGTGCAACACTATCTACAATACAAATACCATTCCTTCCTGAACATGACTACACATAGCTCCAATGTTGGATCCAACGCCTGCACCATGCCCTTTTTCGTTCTGATTTTTTCTCTAACCTGTCCCACAATATTCATTACTTCTACAAATTCTGTGTCGACGACATTTCTTCTTGGCAAGAGCTCCATGAGCACCATGCCAAAGTTGTATATGTTTCTATTCTTGTCCACATTCAACGTGTATGCATACTCTGCAACAATATCAACATTTGTCACAATTTGTCAAATATTCAGACTCGCGGACCAAAATAAATCAAATAAACAATAAAACTAGCCAGATTCTAATTGAAATGATGAAAATCAAATTGGTTGCAAGATTTGGCCGCATAGTAATATGAAATACAGTGGGGATATTATTGATTTTTGGTATAGATATATTTGGTAATAATACGAAATGCAATACATTATAGATATGGTCCAGAGCAATGATATCAACAATACCAATACCATTTCTTCCTGAACATGACTACACATAGCTCCAATGTTGGAATTTAGCGCCTGCACCATGTCCGGGATAAGGTTGGGCTCTGTGAAAAACCAACCCACCTCAATATTATATATTAATGAACAAAGAACCGACTGTGAAAAACCCACCCACATCAATATTATATATTAAGGAACATAAATCCAATTGTAAACCTTATTTATTCGATCCAGAAGTCCAAGGGGATTGTCAGTGAAATAGACTTCCCCTTCTCTACTTGCATCCATTCTATCTGCAAATCTTCAATGAAAATAAGCGATAATTGCATTCTGCCTCTACCATTTTTTGAGTTATCTGCTAGATCGAGCATCAAACAAGAGTCCCACTTCTCATCATCTCCTGTAATCTTGAAAACACATCGAAAGAAAATTAATTTGAGGCTAACATGTTGAGAGTGTTGAGAGTGGAACATCAAATTGGCCAAGGAAAGTGTATTCGTGAATAATGGTTTGCGTTTCCAGCATGCAACACAAATTGCCAAAGAGTAACCATGGAGGATTGACAACAAATTACACTTGGAATGAAGTAACAATCATGTAATATAATAATACTTTATAACTTATGGAGATGTCATGTAATATAATAACATTTTATAGCTTATGGTATAGAAAAACAACATCATCTTGACTTGGTTTACGGGTTCAAGAAGTGATGGATATCTTCGAAGTTTCAAGTCATATTCCTTCTTCAGGGAGGCTGGAGCTATTGTCATCCCACTCCATCTCTCTTTGTCTAGAATTCACCCAAGCATGGGCATTGCTTGGTTGCAAAAATCTATGTTCAATACCAATCTCCTCTAAAATGTGAAGGGGACTATTATTCTCATTTTCATGTATCCTAGCCTCTTTTATATGTGACACTACCTCAAACACGATTGACCTAGAACATGGTGTAGCCTCAAGACATCTGGATACATTACAAAAATAGTGCAGGGTATATGAATATATACTCTAGATCAAGGTATCCTATTGTTCCTTTCACTGCAGTGTTAGCATAAAAAGCCTCTCCATCCACTGAGATCCTTAAGAGACCAAAATCGACCAGCTTTCAATTCATATTGCAATCTTAAAGGATGATGACAGTCTTAACATCCCTGTGAATTATGATGCCTGTGAATTATCTTTGGGGTGCAATCCACGCACATGTATTCCAGTCCTTTCGACATAAAGAAGAGGTGGAACACATGAAAAATATACTTAGCCACGATTTATTGAAAGTAAAATCTACTTTTTATTTAATTTGAATCATTTATATCAAATAAGCAAATTTTTAGATCACGTATATTTACTTTTCCCTAAATTATTTAAAAACTTACCATCTAAAGTTATTTTCAATCTTGTTTTCCAATTTAGTTGGGAAATCTCTGCACAAGGGGACTTGGAAAACAATTGAAGATTAATTATACATTTTTTATTATTCTTGCAATAATTATTAATATCCTAACAACTCAATCAAACAATATCGCTTAACAATATATTTATATTTACCATAAATGTGGTCCCTTAACGATCCTTCAAATATATTATCGTAGATAAGCATAACCTCTTTGGATTCATTACAAAATCTGAGTAATGACACCAAGTTCTTATGATGGATTTTAGAAAGAATATCAACTTGTTTATCAAGTGAATCCACTTAATGAATTTTAATTTTACCAAAGAACATTGTTTCAAAGCTACCTTGCCCAATCTTATGGTTAAAGTTTTGTGTGGATTCCATTATCTCTCATGATGTAAAGGCATGGGATTTCGTTGAATTTGGCACCATAATTGTCAAGCTGCCTACACTCCTTGTTAATTTACAAAGTATCACAGCATAGTATCACGTATTTTTAGAGAGTAAATTTCCATTTTAAAATATATCTGAACTTCAAGCTACAACTTTCTAACCTTCATTGAGATGTTGATTAGTCTTGAAGTTCTTCCAATGTACAGCAATATCCACCATCAACGCTAAAGCCATTATTAGAGCTTTGCTTATCAATATTCTAAGGACAAAGTTGCTCACTTTTGCTACCATAAATAAATTAACATTCTTATATAAACAAATTTTTAATATTTAAAATTTGAATAACCGATATATAACTTGTTGAATTTGCAAAGAAATTAAATAAAATAAATAGAACACCACTTAAACAGACACACTGCAAATCGAAACATCATTGATAAATAAATGACAACAAAATTGATAATATAAATTCTATTGTAATTCTTTATATATTAATTCCATGGCTCATGTTGTTAGTGTACTGAGGAAACAACACCCCTACTTAACCTCTATAAATGAGAAGGTAGCCATTACAACGTGTTGAATTTTCAAGAGAGATGATATTATATATATATATATATATATTGTATATATTATTATTATTATTATTTAATATGCAAAAGGATCACAACTGAAAGATAGATATCCACATAACAACAAAATATTTCCTCAGGGACACCCTCAAGGGGGAGAAAACCCTCCAAACTTTCCTTAGTATAGATTCCTCCAACATGTACAATGTCATACAATGCTCTTTCACAGAATCAAGACCAAAGAGACCCAAACATGAACCAAGAATAGCCTCCTAGATAAGTGCTTACTATTCTCTTGTACTTATATTCAATGAGTGATAAAAAGAATGACTCGATATAACCTCTATTTATACTCTAAAAGACCTAAAAGACATGACTTATCAATAAACCCTTTCACAATTACACTTAGGAATAGCTTCCGAAATTACATAAAATCTCAACACTCTGTCTTAATGAGGAAGGTATTCTATCCAACACAGACTCTAACATTGTCGCCATCCACACGAGCTCATGACCATTGACTGTTAGACACATGAATCTATACATCACAAAAAATCCATAGTGGCCTCACAGCATGCATCCAGGGCCAATGGGCATCTCTCAAATAACTACAACATGTCATCATGAGACTATCCAGTTTCTGCAAAAAACTCAGATATCTTATGCATGACATCCAATATCCTGCAATAACATTTGTACCTCGTCTCTTCAGCATGCATCCAGGTTCGGTGGGTAGCTCTCCAATAACTACAACATGTCATCATGACATCCACTACCCTGTGATAACATCTGAATCCATCACTCCCTTTGAAGAGGGACTACGTCGAGCTTGTCCCTGAAGTACTTAAACTTCGTCCTGGAAAACAACTTTGCCATCACATCTGAAGCCTGCTCATCAGTAGCCACATATTGGAGCCTCATTGCTCCCTTCTTTACCATATCTCTGATATAGTGATACATGATTTTGATATGCTTTGACCTATCATGAAACACCAGGTTCTTTAACAACTTTATACAACTATGGTTGTCGCACAGGTCACCTCCATCGCAATATCGAATAATCCAATCGGCAATTTTCGAATCCATACTACTTCGTGACTTACTGCACATGTTGTCACATACTCTTCCTCAGCCGTATTGAGTGCTACACATGACTGCTTCTTACTAATCCATGAAATCATATCGGATCCCAAAGTGAAGCAACATCCCAATATACTTTTTCGGTTTGCAACACTACCGGCCCAATCTGAATCCGAATATCCAAGTAGACCGATCTCACTGTCTGCAACATACTTGAGCCCATAATCCACTGCACCTCATCACATGTTTTACTGCAATCAGGTGAACACGTCTGGGGTCAACTATGTACTGACTTAGGGTGTTCACAACAAAACATATATCTGATCATGTATTTGTCAAATACATCATTGATCCAATCATCTGCATGTATAATGAAACATCCGCAGCCTTTGAATTTGAATCATCCAACAACTTCATATTTGATGTTGTCGGTGTAGCCATCGCTTTATGGTCCAACACCCCAAACCTCTTCAGGATCTCCACAACATGTTTCCCTGACCAAGGAACATCTCATTTGTCAAACTTCTTGTAATACCCCTAGGCCGAACCCAATTGTAAATGTAAATGTAAATCTACTTAAGCTAGTGAGTTGTTTGATATCATTTTGGTATGCACCTTCCATGGTATAGTTCACACATGCACTGTGTAGTGTACCCTTTCACTACCGAGGTTTCCAAACCTCTCAGTTACCATTCTATACATGAATGTTTACATAATTCGTACAGGAATTATAACCACATGCATTTAACACAATTAAACAAACTTAATTCTCAGAGTAAAATATATAAGTTACTGCTACAATTAAACAAGCCATAGCATTCAACAGTAACTTCATTTACACATCGGAAAACATGATACATAAACAGCACAGTCATGCCTAATGTGATAAAACATAGTTAAGATACTTATCTTTGAACAGTTGTAGAATTCACCGACCAAGTGCAGGCCTTCCACGAACCTCCCAGCCTTAGACCACACTTTTCATCAGCTCAACAGTGGGTCACCCCCGAGCTGGGACCGAGCTCCACCCCAAGGCAAGGAATCCTAGGCTAAGCTGAGGTTACAGGGAAGATAGCACATACACATCCACCAGGAAGAAAGCTCTCCCAGGAATCTCCCATGCTCACTGCCCACAAACCCTCATTCCCCACATGCATGTTCCACCCCAGGAGAGTGCACCTTCTCTGTCACCTAGACAGTCCTTCAGCTGCCAGTCTCACTTACCTTGGGTTACAGGAACAGACCGGACCGGAATTCTCCGGGCTTTATGGCAGCTACAGGGTTCCTTCCAGGAGTTCTCTTGTCCCTCTGCGCACTCTCTCACCTGGAGGAGTCGCTCACAGGCCAACAAGCCTCACGCAGTCCAGTACTGCGTGGTCACAACAACCCACGGGGAACACAGACAAGGCTTCCCCAAACCGGTTCA
>JASDQU010437389.1:149396-162034 GCA_032191745.1 Picea mariana | reverse complement strand
ATTTCTAAATAAAGTAATCTACATAATGTGGAGCGCAACAGATATTGACGGAGAAAAACATGGAATAAGTGCGTCGCACGTTGCATTAGTGGACGACGTGCGCCTCTTATTCTCCACGTCGTTTCCGCATGGATTCAAATTCTCATTTCTATTTATAAGATCGGCTTTCTATTTATATGATCTCCATGCTCCATCCATCCATCCATCCTCCCCTATCAAACACAGCGGCCCTCTTCTTCCTCGTCGCTGAAAATGGCGTTATGCAATTTCCAACACAGTCGTACACTGCTAGTTTCCTTTTGTTTGCTAATTATATCATTGCAGGCTGCCCGTACCCGTGGCAATCCAGGTGGAATCTATGGATCCAGCCACCCCGTCGAGTCATACAAAGTATTTAGTAAATCAAAGGTAGCGGTGCAGGGCGTGGTAGTGTGCCAGAGCTGCGAGTATCTGTCAGGAAACCATTCTCTGGAAGGCTCCAAACCAATAAGCGGTAATTGCTCTCATTCATTATCATTGTGGAATTGGATTGGGATTTTTTTTTATAAAAATGATCTTTGGTTTTTGAGTTTTTTAAAGCTATTTTTTGTGTCTATAATATGCAGGTGCGACCGTTGGAGTGTCGTGCAAAGACCAGAAGAATCGACCGGCGATGTACACGGTGGGGAAGACGGACGAGGTGGGATATTTCTACGTCGTATTGGACGGCTTTGAGATTTATAGCAAAGACGAATACGATCCCCAGGATTTCTGCGACGTCCGACTCGTGTCTTCACCGGAGAAAACATGCGCCCATTTCACAAACATTAATGGCGGCCTCATGGGAGGGGTCTTCCGTTTTGATCGCGAGATTGTTCACCATTACCACGAAAATTTTCTTCTCTACTCAGCAGGGCCTTTTGCATTCTGTTCTCGCGCACCACTGTACTAGACTTCCCGATAACCGTTTTATTATTTTATTTCTGCTGCAATAATTTTGGTAAACTCCAATATCACAATGCCGTGCATTTCTAATGCTGTAGCTGTGTCGTTTCCTGCTATTCTATCGTATTCATATTTACTCTTTCTTTTTGGCGGGGCTGCCCTGTGATAATGGGTAAAGTATTGTAGAAGTTTTGGATTTCAGTTGTGTTTTTTTGGTTGTATTTTTAAGGAAATTTAAATTTATATTTTTTGGTAATATAAATGTGGATGGAATTTCAATTATTTTTGTTAATTAAATTGTATTTTTTAATATATAAATAGGTTTGATTAAAAAAAATCTTAGAATAGTGGAATTATGAAAAACTAAAGTATTCAAATAGTTCCAACAATTTCATAACAAAATTAATAAAAAACTCAAAAAATAAAACTATACTGCAATTTTTTTTTTATCTTATGATTCAATTGTATTTTGTCTTTAAATTTTAAATCAAGTTTATTGGTTTGTTGCCTCTTTAAATTAAATTTATTATTTATTATGTTTTTAAATTTTAAATTAAAATAAATATTTATTAGACAATCAAAACAATTATTTTTTTAAAACTATCAATAACAAAGTATGAACATAATTACAAAAGCTGTAAAAATGACAAAAGTTGTAGGATCAACTATCTTTCTCGAAGCGGTCAAGTTATGCAACATTCAATGTTGAGTAGTAGGTTGAATATTGTTGGTCTTCTGGTATCTGGAGGTTGTCTTTGTTGAAGTCAATTAATTGGATTTCCAAATGGATGGCACCATAACTTAGATATTAAGGGTTGTGGTAGTTTAATTAATGGATTTCAGTTGTGTTGTTTGATATATTTTTAAGGAAATTTATATTTATATTTTTTGGTAATATAGATTTGGTTGAAATTTCAATTATTTTTGTTATTTAAATTATATTATTGAATGTATAAATGGATTGAGTTTACTAAAAAATCTTAGAATAATGAGATTATGCAAAATCAAGTACTCAAATCTGGGTATTACATAGCATAAAAGTGAAGAAACAAAAAGCATTGGTGGTACTAAAATTGAATTTAGTCAAAGCATATGATAGGGTGGATTGGGGTTTAGTTGTTTTCTTGTTATTGAAGGGTTGAGCAGAAGTATACAGGAGAGAGTTCGAGAAAAGAAACTTGAGGGTGTTCCTGTGGCGAGAGAGTTAAATATTACACATTTAATGTTTGCAGATGATGTAATATTGTTTGGGATAGGTTGTATTGATGTATGGAAAGCATATAAAGAGATCTTGGAATTATTTTGCAAGGCTACAGGGATTGAATTCGACACTCAGAAATCTAGTTTCTTAGAAGCAGGATGGAATGATATAGAAATTAATTTGTTGAAGGAATTGTTCCCCTTTGAAGTTAAACCTTTAGATACAGGCTTTAAGTATCTTGGATTTTACATCAAACCAAAGTGTTATACAAGAGTGGACTCGTTATGGTTAGAGAAAAAAATTGAAAAGAGAATTTTGAGTTGGAATCATAGGTGGCTTATCCTGGGTGGTAGAGTCATACTTGTAAGTATTTCGGTATATTGGTTGTCATTGGCAAAAATCCCCAAATGTGTACTAAACAGTATTAGAAGAAGAATGTTCAACTTCCTGTGGTCTGGTAAAAAAGAAAAAGAAGGTATGCATCTAACAAGCTAGAAAAAGATAGCAAAACCCAAAAAGGATGGTGGATGGGGAATTAAAAATATTTATATATTTGGACAAGCATTGGAAAGCTTATGGAGATGTCTTATGCTACGTGATCTTTGGCATGAGGTAATTTTGCTAAAATACCTTAAAAGGAAAACTGTTGAGAAGTGGTTTAGACAGGGGCAAAAAAATTGGAATGAAACTTCAAATTTTTGGAGAGCACTTACCTCCTCGGTAAGTATAATATATGATTGGTTGGTTTGGAAACCTCGTAGTGGGAGAGATATCAGGATTGGGGTTGATCCTATGGTACTGATCATATGGTAGGATCCTACTCGTTCTATAAACTTTCTGAAAAGCTTTTATTAAAGCTAAAAGAACAAGGGATTACCTGTCTTTCTCATGCAGGGACAAGCACACGGGAAGGTATTAACTCTATATTGTAGAAAAAAGATGATAATTTAGGCTTGGAAGGAGTACAAAAAGAAGAATGGATAAACTATACAATAGGATCGGTAAGTGCTGGAATTGAATTAAATAATGAGAAAGACAAGTTACTGTGGTCTTGGGATACCAAACAAGGCCAAGTAACTGCCAAATTAGCTTATGAAGTTCAAATGTTGGAGGATAGGGGAGAAGAGACAAAATTTTGGTATTCTAAGATTTGGAAGTGACAACTACCTATGAAAGTAAAATTGTTTGTCTGGTTAATGATAAAACACAAAATACTTACCTGGGATAACTTGATAAAAAGGGGCTTTCGAGGTCCTAGCATCTGTGTACTTTGCAAGGAAAGTGAAGAAAGTGTGACGCATTTATTTGGGGATTGTAGTTTCATAACAAATATCTGGCAGACTATCTATAAGGAACTAAAGTTGGTTAATAATTGGCAAGGTGGACTTTTTGAAAACAGTCTACTAAACTAGTCAAACAAAAGAGAAAATTGGATGGAAGTCCCTTGTTTTATCAGTTGGGAGGTTTGGAAGCATCCGAACTTGTTGATTTTTGAAGATAAATAAAAAAACCATGTTAGAGTTTGTAATTACATTCTATAGGATTGGGGGGAACAAAAATCTACACATGATACTCTTCTCAAAAGGATTGATAAACCACTTTTACTTGATTGGGCCGGAGCAGTAGGTTTTTTTGATGGGGCTTTACAGGAAAGAGCAACAAAGTGCGGGGTTGGAGTCATTCTAAAATGTCCAATAATGGGCACTTATAAACTAAAAATGAACTGTGAAAAATGAACAAATTCTAAAGGGGAATTGATGGCTCTTTGGTTAATTTTATATTTTTCTTATATTAAACAGGTATCAAGGTTACTTTTGATGGGTGATTCTAAGGTTATTATAGACTGGTACACTAACTAAAATAATTTTGGATGTCAAAAATTAGATCGTTGGGCAGTCATTTTCAGCAAATCAAAGCACAACATATATATAGAACACATAACCAAATTGTTGATCGACTTTCAAAGGAAGCATTGCTTTTAGAGGAAGACGGTATATATTATTCACAGATCACAATGGACAACAAGAAATATATGAAAGAATAAATACCAGTTTATAGGATACTCTGTGGATTGGAATTATGTTAATATATAAGCAATTTTGGATAATGTTGTATATTCAACAGTGATTTTATGAAGAGTGATGGATAGGTGTTGATTTTATGAACAGTGATGGACAAGTGTTTTTAGAACAAAAAAACCTTATTGAGTTTTGGCTACAGTTTTGTAATGATCTGAAAAAAACAATATTATATTTACTAATATAAGAGTTTTTTCTTACTAAAAAATAATCTACCCTCCCACAATTTCATAACAAAATTAATGAAAAATTAAAAAAAAAATTATAAATTACTGCACTTTTTTGTATCTTTGGATTCAATTATATTTTGTTTTTAAATTTTAAATTAAGTTTATTGGTTTATTGCCTCTTTAAATTAAATTTATTATTTATTGTATTTTTAAATTTTAAATTAAATTAAATTATATATTTATAAAAACAATCAAACCAACTTATTTTTTTTAAAACTATCAACATATATTAATAAAGTATGAACCTTGCAAAATTACAAAATACGTACTATCTTTCTAACAAAAATTAAAGCATAAGACCTGCAAAATATTTAGACATTGCCTTAAGATCGCTCCGCATGTAGTTTCTAAAGGAGGGATTTAATAGTACAAAAATCACGACAAACATCATACATTAAAAAAAACAGAGAGATGAGATTATCTGGTAGGATTAGCAGAAGGAGAGTCAAGGCCCATCTGGTATTCGACTGCCAATATCCAGGTTGAATATTGATCGCTTTCTGGTATCTGGCGGTTGGCGGTTGTCTTGCTAATTGGATTTCCAAATGGATCGTACCATAACTTCTGGTATCTGGGGGTTGTTTTGTTAATTGGATTCCAAATGGATGGCACTTTAATTTTCTTTTTTTTTTTAATTTGAAATTTAGTTAGAATTTATTGAATCTGTAGATTTAAGTGATTAATGATAAGTTTTTGGTACATAAAATTTATTTCTAAATTCACAAATACAATTTAAATAATATAAAATTGTGATTTGTTATAAATGGTTGTTACATATTTCAGAAAAAAAAAAAAAAAAAACATAAAATAATTAAACAAAATCTAAAAGATCTAGGCCAATTAACTATTCTATCTTTCTGCATTGTATCATACATGAATATCTATTGCTATTGTTAGCACCGGAATCTGGGACACATTCAAAATACTATTACTATTGAACTCAGTATTGTATTTTAATATCAAGATTGATTTATCAAAATTTAAAAACAAATTAAATTATTTTAATCTATTATATTATTTTAAATTAAATAATTATTAATAACAGATAAAAATTTTCTTATAATAAAGATTCAACATATTAATTATAATATATTTACATATTTTTGTTGGAATTACTTCATACATATTTAGGAAATTTTTTTCTTAAGGTTTTTCTTTGTTTATTAGTCATAATTAATCATTATCCAGTTTCTTATATTTTAGGAGAGAATATTACACCTAAAGAATATTCTCTTTCAACTTCAATTTGACTAGTTGAATTGAGTTTAGATGATGCATTGGTTTTGTCACCATGCAACATTGGGATCATCACCATGTTAATTCGACCTTGGGTTGGTATTATTACCAGAGTGGCGCTTCGCTTACCCTTGATTCACTCTTGATTCCCTGAGTGAACTCCTCACTACTCTCTGTTGAATTGGCCCATTGGTTCTCGTCCAGTGGGCACTCACTGAGTTATACAGAGTATATCATGTGTAAATTATTCATTATTCATTATTCATAAGAGTTTTAATGAGAATTATTTCATTCTTTCTCTTCTTCTTCTTCTTTCTCAAATTCTCTTAGCAAATATGTGTATTATTGTTTAGCTAAATCTATTATGTGTGTAGGTTAAACACATTTACAATTTTTAACAATTTTATTTTATAACAATTTCTTATATTTTACAAATGTGATTTATGTTTTATTTTATGTAATCAAACATTTTTTAAAATCTGATTTAAAAATAGATTTAAATTAATTATTTATAATTTTTTCTTGAATTTAGGGATTGTTTGAACTTCTTATTTTTTGATATTTTTTATTGAAATTATGTGATATGAATTTGGATAAAATCTAGTTTTTGTTGTCTAGATTATATTTCTGAATATATAAATGAATTGAATTTTCTAAATAAATTTGAGGCACTATGCTAACTCAATCACTCAACTCTGTAGTTCCAACAATTTCACAAAGTCTCATTAAATTTGAAACAAAATTAATAGAAAATTAACAAAATTAATAGAAAATTGAAAAGAAAAAAAAAAAAATCTTTATAATAAGTTTTTTTTTTTATAATATTTGCGAATAGTATTTTATCTTTAAATTTTAAATTAAATTTATTGGTTTGTCACTTCTTTATAGAGATAATCAAAACAATATTACTATTTAAGTTGGTACTGTATTTTAATATCAATAATGATTTATCAAATTTTAAAAAGAAATTAAATTATTTTAATTTATTATATTATTTAGAATTAAAAACAAATAAACTATATTTTATAATCACATTTAACCTATTAAATTCACATGTTTTTAACAATTTTATTATAGGTTAAATTCACATGTTTTTAACAATTTTATTTAATAATAATTTATTTGATTTATATTTTAATTATTATATAATCAAATATTTCTTAAGTTTAATTTAAAAATAAATTTAAATTAATTATTTATTATATTTTACAAATATGAATTATGTTTTTATTATTATGTAATTAAATGTAACTTAAAAGTAAATTTAAATGATTAAAAACATGGTCTATGTGTCATGAGAAATGTTCTAGGAGTAGTTACAAGAGAGTTATGTGTCATATTTTACAAATCTGATTTATGTTTTTATTATTATGTAATCAAACATTTCTTAAATCTCAAACATTATGTAATCACAAATACTTAACAATTTTATATTGTGAATAATTTCACAAACCTACTTATGTGTATTCTCAAATACTTAACAATTATGTGTATTCTGATTGCGGAGATTTATGTGGTGAGAATTGTTTTCAGATGAATTGTCAATTAAATTTGAACATTTAGGATCCATATCATGATCCATCATCAGGACAAGAAACCTGAATTTAATTGTAAAAAGTACTTTTCTCACAATTAAATCCAGGCTTTTTGTCTTGATGATGGATCCTTCTCACAATTAAACCCAAGTTTTTTGTCGTGATGATGGATCTTGATATAGATCCGAAACATCCACATTCAATTGACACTACTCTTTCAAAATTTGCCTAAAATTGTGTATTGTAATAATCCAACAAACTTATGATACACAGGATGATACCACTTCCACTTAAAAACAACATGCAATCTGACTCTCTAAAAGAGACTATTCATTCACTTAATTCTTTACTAAATGATCTATTTTTTATAAATAATAAATATCTTGCATGTTGTCTATAACAATATAGACCTATTGGTAAGTACTGTGTAAATGGAAAAAAAATATTAAAAAAAAAGAAAAAAAGTCTTAAGTTCAATTCTCATTTCTATTTATAAGATCGACTCCTCAATTCTCATTTCTATTTATAAGATCGACTACTCGTGTTTTCACCAGAGAGAACATTACCAACATTAACGGCCTCATGGGAGGGGTCTTCCGTTTTGATCGCGAGATTGTTCACCATTACCACGAAAGTTTTCTTCTCTACCTTTTTAATTCCTTATAACTCAATTGTATTTTATCCTTAAACTTTAAATTAAGTTTATGGATTTGTTTCTTCTTTAAATTAAATTTATTAGTTTATTGTGTTTTTAAATTTTAAATTAAGTTTAATTGTATCTGCACAGTCAAAACAATATTACTATTTACATTAATATTGTTTTTTGATATCAATATTTAAAAAATAATAATAATAATAATTGATTTATTATATTATTTTAGAATTAAATAATAGTTAAAAACAAATAAACTTTATCTTATAATAAACATTTAACATATTAGCTATAATACATTCACATTTTTTTAGCAATTTTATCTCATAACAATTTATCATATTTATAAATATGATTTATGTAATTAAACATTTCTTAAATCTAACTTAAAAATAGATTTAAACTAATTGTTTAACATATTTTTATTGGAGTATTGGATTTCACATATATTTAATTGAAGTTTTGTTAAACTTTTTATTTTTGTTATTTTTTTTAATTGAAACTGTTGATATAAGTTTGGATGAAATTTCCACTTTTTGTTGTCTAAATTGTATTTTTTTTTTTTTGTAAGTGAGTGTATGGATCTATATTACTAAAGATAATATGGTACAAAAGGTGGGCCTCCTGGTCTGCCTAGAAGGAAACCAAACCAGGGGGTCCCTAGTTGCGCAAGTTGAAATTAACGAGGGATGGTTATGGTCTTCCACCAAGGGAAACCAAACCAGACCTTCCATGTTCAGTTGGAGAAAAAGCATATACATAAAGGAAGAACCTAAAAACATCCTCCTAAACCAGAGCAAGAAAGGTATCTAAGCTAACCTGACAAGGCCTGACATGACTACATATAGCCTACCAAATCATTAATTCGGGATGATGAAGTGTTTCTGCACCTGGGGGTGCTCCTTCCCACCATCCGCCTGGCTCTTGTTATCTTCCTTCTGTGAGGTCGTGCGAGTCTTCCTAATTTGAGCTGGTGCTTTGTGTCCATTGGCAGGCGTGATGTCCATGTGATGGAAATAACAAAGGTAGAGGTGGAACTGGGCAGCCAAACACTCCATCTTGCATTTATGGTCCTTCTCTACCTCTACTAGCAGTTTGGTAATGGTTTCCAGACTGTTGATGTGATGCAGGATCTCGTCCAGCATTGTCTTGTTTTCCTTGTTATCCCCCTGCCTGGCTTCTTCACTCTCTGAGATTACTTTCCCAATCATCATCTTTGTTATCCACGCCATCTCCATCGTTTTGTGGTAGAGTGTTTCCCTTGGTTGTGTGGCCCCCAGATCAGTTACCTAGTCTGCTTCCTGTACCAATGCACCCCGCGCTTTACCTTTTCACTTGTTCTTTAATTCCTTCTCCCACCGGGGGATGGTTTCCTTCCCCTTCGGTGCAACCCGAGTTTGGAAGGTGCCCTTCGCCTCTTTCACGACCTGTTCCATTCTTGTTTTTTGCCTCGGACTGTTCGGGACTTCCTTCCCAACTGGGTTCATTTTCCTGTGCGTTTTATTTAGACACGCTATCCTACTTTGTGTGTCGCAGCTCCTATGTTGGTTACTCAACCTATGCCTCACTTCCCAGATATTCTTCCTTTCCTTCCCCTGGATTCTGCGATAATCCATGTTGTTGCACTCCTTTTGATTACGTCTATTTCTGTTGTCCCTCTTCTTATTGACCTTTCCCTGTTGTGAGCCTGTCCTTTCAATATTGGTTTTCTCGCAATGATGTGTGCTTCCGTCAATTTCCCTATTAAGGCTCATATGGTCATGATGGGTTGTCCTTTGTCCCTGTGCGATTACTACCCTTGCTCACTAATGATCCAATTATGTTTCTCTTCATACATGTACTTGTCCTGGTGGTTCCATCCTGGTTATCATCTGCCTCACATGCCTTACATCCTTCGTTGCATGTGACTTGTTGCCTGGCCTGTCACTCGTGCTTTCCCCATGCCTCTTACTGGAATAATGGCCTTGTTTTCATTCGTCTGTCTACTGCTTATTATAATCTTGCATGATGAATAGAGTCAGATTGTTGGGCAATCCTATCCTACCTAGGGCCAACGTACCTTCCATGGGGCCTTGCAATGTCCTCCTCGATGTGACCTTCCATGCTTAACCCGCCTTCACAAGCTTTTGTCGTAAGGTGGTTGCAGTCTATTATGAGTTGCCCATCTGGAATGTTGAACCAGGTGTCGTCTAGTTCCATGCCTTCCTTGCCAACCCCCTCATGGCGCTGAACCTTGCCCACTCTAGTGCCATTTTGGAGTCTTTTCGCCGTGTTGATAACCAAGGTGGAGTCACCTTCCATGATGGTCTTTGTCATCCTTTCGTGACTTAGGATTTCAAGGCCAAGTTCGAGGGATTGAAATTCCGCCGCGTTGTTGGTTGAGTTTCCCATGCTCCCAACGTACAATCAGATGATGTTACTGCCAGTGTCTCTGATCACGCTAGTTGCCCCTACCACTCCTGGATTTTCTTTTGCCGCCCCATCAAATTTCAGTTTGAGGAACCCTGACGGAGGGGGAGTCCAGTTGTGGGCTCCTATCTGGAGTTGTGGGTTGCACCCTACAATTGGGTCATTGCGCCAATTTTTCAATTGGAAAAGGTCCAGGATCCAGGAGTCTTGGTCTATGAGTTGCGCTCCAGGATCCAAGAGTCTTGGTCTGTGAGTTGCGCTTCTCTGTCTTGCAGTTGCAGCTCTGCACCGTTTCTCTTATTTGAGAGACTATTGTATCCTTTATCTTTTCTACCGGTAAGCTTTAATTCCTGAAGATGCGTATGTTCCGTTCTTTCCAGATTTCCTAGATGATCATCCCCGACGTTAGATCCCAACATAGGTTCACCATTTCATTTTCAATGTAACCCTGATTCCAGTTGTTGATGGTTGCGTTGATGTTCCCCCGAATCGTATTGGATTGGCAGAAGATGTTTGCTGCCCAATCCCAAATCTTTGTTGTGTAACTGCATTCGTCGAGGAGGTGGTTAGTTGTTTCCTCCTTGTCTAGACATAGATGGCAGCGTGAGGAAGCTATGCAACCCCTTTTCATGAGGTTCTCCCAAGTTAGAATTTGGTTATGTAGAACAAGCCATTTGAGCATTTTGATTTTTGGCCATTGGGGGCTTTTCCAAATTTTTTCCCACTATTGCTCTGAATTTTCTTGGTCCTAACCCACAATGTAATACCGTGCTTCTTTTAAGTTTAATTCACCCCCATTGGTCCTCTTCTTCCAAGACTCCAATTTTCCTTTTTCCCAATTCCTCCTCCACCTCTTTCGTGATTATTTCGGTCCAGGCTCTATTTTGTGGCTTAAGTTTGTCCCAAATCCTCCATCTCGCACTGCCATCCCTTTGCTTCCAGTAATGATGGATTTTTGTTTTTCCTTGCCCAATCATTTCCTGTTGAAGTTCCTCCCTGTTTGGATTTTCCATTATGGGTTCCTATTGCCATGCGTCCTCCCAAAACCTTGTTGTTCTACCATTTCTGACTTCCCATAAGCTGTGTTTCTGGATCCAGTGTTTGTTGTGCCAAGCAATATTCCAGATGGTTGATCCCTAACTTGTGCCCATGAACCAAATTCTCTCCTAGTCGCTTATGTTTGGGGCATACTTGTCCTTCCATAGGTTTTCCCATGGAACCGATTTGTCTTTTACCCATCTCCACCAGAGCTTTTCCCTATAGGCTTTGTTGATTACCCGTGGGTCCTGTAACCCCATGTTGCCTTTGCTTTTTATTCGACATACTTTATCCTAGGCCATGAGGGCCCATTTATTTTTATGTTCTGCGCCACGCCATAGGAAGTCTCGCTGGATGTCTCTTATCTTTTGTAGAATTCCTTTGGGGGTTGGGAACACTGACATCATATACGTTGGAATTGCTTGAAGAACTGTTTTAGTAAGCATAAGCCTTCCTGCCAAGTTTATGGTTCTATATGTCCATTTTTTTATCCTCTCCTACAGTTTTTTGATAACTCCTTCCCACGTGGCCTTTGTGCATGCTTTGTCCGTCATGGGGATTCCCAAGTATTTCATTGGGAGCGTTTTACATTCAAACCCCAAAATGTTAGCCAAGTTGCGCTGAATTGTTGGATTAGTGTTGAAGAAATATATCATGGATTTGGAGTGGTTGATTTCCGCCCTCGAGGATTCCCCGAAGTCTTATAATATTCTTTTAAAAGCCTTTTCTTCCTTTACCGTGGGTGTGCCTTGGAGTAGGGTATCATCAACGAACTGTTGGTGTGTGGAGGTTGGAAAGATTTCAAAAGGTTTGATGCCTTTTATTTCCCCAGCTACAGTTGCACTTTTTATACTTTTGCTTAGCCCTTCCATCATTAGAATGAACAGGAAGGGAGAAAACGGGTCCCCTTGTCTTATGCCTCTGGATAGCCAGAAAGGTTTGGCTGGGGCTCCATTGATTAGTACCGAGTAGCTTGTCGTTGAGACTAGAGTGACTATCCAGTTGATCTAGTATTGGGCGAACCCAAAGGATTCCAACGTCTTAGCCATGTAGTGCCAACTTATTTTGTCATAAGCCTTCACCAAATCAAGTTGGATTATCATTCCCCCTTCTCCTTTGGCTTTTCAGCGTGTGAATGATCTCATGGGCTTGGATGATATTGTCCAGGATTTGTCTTCCTTCCAGAAAACCCGCATGTTCAGTTCGACAACACAGGTATTCCAACAGAGGACGAACACCTTCAGTAACCACTCACATAACCAGATCAAAGATCAACACACCGATGTTTTCACGTGGTAAAACCCCTACGGGGAAACATCCACGGCCCCAGCCAAC
>JASDQU010437389.1:138027-149296 GCA_032191745.1 Picea mariana | reverse complement strand
TGTCCTTGGGGCACTTTCGCCTATCGGAAACTTCCTTTCGGTCTAAAGAACGCTGGCGCAACTTTTCAATGCGCTATGTCTTATGCCTTTCATGATATCAAGCACATCGTGCAGCCGTATCTTGATGAATTACCCACTCATTCCATGCGCCGGGTCGATCATCCAATCCACCTTCGAGCCATTTTCCTCCGCTGTCAGTTTTACCATATACGCTTGAATCCTCACAAATGCGTTTTCTGCGTAGAATCCGTCCGACTTCTAGGCTTTATTGTTTCACGTCAAGGGATCAGGGTAGATCCTTTAAAGGTCAAGGCAATTCTCAATCTCCCTCCTCCTTCTACACTTCGCCAGTTACAAAGTTTGCAAGGGAAAGCAAACTTTCTTTGTCGTTTCATCCCAAACTATGCCGAGATAACTATTGGATTTACGCGACTACTCAAAAAGGGGTTTGATTTCGTATGGGATACCATCGCAAACAAATCCTTCAAAGCTTTGAAACTCTCCCTGACACGTGCTCCACTTCTCTTCCCCCCCGATTACAGTCGCGATTATTTCCTCTACCTCGCAGCCTCGGATTACACCATCGCTATGGTTCTTGTCTAAGAGGATGATTCCCATGATGAACATGTTATCTATTACTTGAGTCGAAGTCTAATGCCTACCGAAACCAAGTATTTACATGTCGAAAAACTAGCCTTGGCAACCATCCAAGCAGTTCAATGTTTCCGGCACTATATCCTCTCTCGCAAGACTACGATAATTTCTAATTGCAACCCTATGAAACACATTCTCACACGTCAATTGCTTGGGGGAAAATACTCCAGATGGATCGTGATACTCCAGGAGTTTGACTTGGAATTCGAACGAGCTAGGTCCAAGAAGTCCTTAGTGTTTGCCGAGTTGATATGCGACTTTCCCTACTCTGAAACAGAAAATGTAGCAGCCGATTCATTACCTGATGAATCCCTTTTCCTAATTAGTTCTGATGATCTTTGGTATGGAAATATCATCATATATCTCCAAACCTAGACTTTCCGGCCCAATTTGTCCAGTACTGACCGACGTCGAATACGCTACCAAGCCCGTCAATACATTATCCTCGTGGATACTCTTTATCGTCATGGGATTGACTCAGTTTTTCGATGCTGCCTCACGTTTGACGAAGCTGATAAATCCTTAAATGATTTCCATTCTAGAGCCTGTGGTGGTCATATGTTCGGGTATGTTACTGCCCAGAAGATCTTACGAGTAGGGTATTTTTGGGCTTCCTTATTTAACGAATGCATCATCGCCGTCCAAAAATGCCACGCTTGCCAGACCTATAATCATAAGATACGATCACATCCTACTCCTCTTCACCCCATGGTCTCTGTTGGTCCCTTTGCGAAATGGGGTATCGATTTCATGACATGTCACCCACACTCGGCCGAGGGGCATGGATACATTATTGTAGCCGTAGATTATTTTACAAAATGGGCCGAGGCGATGCCGACATTTGACAATACTGGAAAGACCACAACATTATTCATTTTCAATCACATCATAGCTCGTTTTGGTGTTCTTGAATAAATTTTCTCCTCGTCTCCTCATCCAACAAAGCTCCCACAATAGAATCATAATCTAAAACATATGTTGAGCTAAAGCTAATATAGGTGAATAGATTATCCCAAGACTAAGGCAATGAGCACAATAGTGTAATATCCTTATCTTCATCTTCAAATTTAACTTCCATACTAGTCAATTTGAACTATAAGGGTATTAAAGGTATTTAAATGATCATCAACTTTCGTACCTTCTTTCATTTGAAAACTATATAATTATTTCTTCAAGAAAATTTTTCTCATCAAGGACTTCGTCATATACAATCTTTCCAACTTGCTCCATAACCCTACGGTTGTATCCTCTCCGACGATATTAAACAAAACTTCATCTTCCAAACATAGACGAATGGTACTAAGCAACTTTGCATCCAGTTCTTCCCATTCCTCATTCGTCATGCTTGTCGGTTGCTTTGTCATGTCCACCAATGCTTTTTGCAACCCTTGTTGCACCAGCAGATCTTACATCTTGAGCTTCCAGAGATCAAAGTTGATTTTTCCACTAAACTTTTCCACTTCAAACTTCAAGCTCTGAACCTTCTCCATTTGTAGAAATTGTCCCAAATATCACAACTTCTAATATTAATATCTTTAATGTGGAGGAACCAATTTTAAAGTTCAAGGTTGAACTCTTAAAAATATGAATGAAAAAGGTTTAAATCCAAAAATATATAACATAGATATTTCTTAAAACCTTTTAAGAAAAAATAAACGTCCACCTCAAATCCACCATAAAGGTGATCTTTTATAAAATATATTTTATACCTCCTCCCATATAAACTATCCTCACATTAATTTACCAAGGCATTCTTCATGTACATTAAAAACAATTTAACAATCTGATTTAATACCTTTTTTTCCACCGAATTCACATGGCCTGCATTGATTGGAGGATGCTCCACCAAAAATATGGTCCAAGCTTCTTGGACGCTCATCACCCATGAACAAGGTGCGTTTGGTTGCTCCTCTGGAAGTTTACAGGGCATGTCCATCCAGGGATGCTCCTCTGACCATTTTTTGGGCACATCCAAGAATGGGAAAAAACAATTTTTGAAGTGTGAGTGCAAAAGACGCTCCTGTCACACTCTCTAGGGAGCGTCCAGGTAAGAAAAGACGCCCCTTCTACAATGAACTCATTTTCTAGCGCTTGGATTGAATTTCTATGCTCATATTCGATAAGAACCCTCCTTTACATGTCAAATCTCGCTCAGGTTTGCTTGCCGCACCTGTTGCATTTGCTCTGATACAACTTTTTTTTTCCAGTGGAAGCATAAATTAAATAGATTTAAATGGCACAAAATATAGCACAGAGATAACAACAATCACACAAATTGAACACGGTTTTTTTACGTGGTAAAACCCTATACACATCCACAGGACAATGATATTCGGTTTATTTATCATTCAAGGGAGATATTACATTAGCCAAACTAGACTTACACACACTCAACCTCTATCAAAACTCTTTGCCCTAATGGGCGTACATGGATTTATAGCAGCTCTCAAACAGTTTAAAAAACTAATTACATTTATGTGGATCCAAAAATTGGTGATTTGTTTCAACAACAACCTAAATAAAAGGAGCCATAAATCTACTACAATCCACAAAATCGTGGAAAATTGGTTGAAATATATTAACAAAGCTAACATGTGTCCACATTGCATGAGACAAAAATCAATAGTTTGTGTAGATCTGAGTGAAATTAAATTTGAATCTAGATGATATTTAAAGATCTTGACAAATAAGTAAATTTCTAAATCGGTGGTTGAACGCTGTTCATGTTATGCTATAGGTATTGAAAACCAACATCATCAAACCAACTCCAAAAATATCCAAATAATCATCAAACCAAATCTTCTTGCAAATGAAAATTTATATTATGAAAAGTTGAAAATGATACTTTTGCGCCATAGTTGACATAATTTTTGCTATAATCTTGTCAATCATTATAACATGGTCTTTGGTTGTGATGACCTTCTTGTTACAATCTTATCTAGTCTACAACCTGTCACTTGATTTTAGCTTCTATGTATCAAGTGAACAATAATCATAGCTTTAATATTGATTCAAATTATATTCGCATCAAAATTTGTAATAAGCACTTAGTTTCTTTCCCTTTTGTAAATTTTGCAAACATGTCCTTTTTTAATTTTATTTTGTCTTTTTGGAAAAAATTGGAAGTGGAAACAAACCATTGTGATGGTTGTCCCTCCAAAGGCATCCCATTAAAAAAATGAGGGTTGTAGTTAGGATAAGAGTAAGGGGGAGGCAAGGAGTATTTGGGAAGTTTTCAAATATGAGAACTCAAAGGGTGTAGCTTGCTTGAAGATAGGTGGATGAAGGAGTCAAGGAAATTGTATATCATTGGTATTGGACATAGAGATCACTATGTAATTAATGTTGTGCCTAAATATTCCCATAACATAGTTTGAGAACTTAGTTGACATTGGTCTGGCAACCACATGCAATGCAAACCAAGCAGTAAAAAAACAAAAGAACGAAGAACAAAATATAAATTCCACAAAAGATACATGCTAATGAAATGAACAAGCCATAGGGCCACCATTTATAGATCATATGGTATCATAGCAAGTTACGAAGACTTGGAGAACACCTACATGGTAAATACCCACAACCAATAGCAAAACAATGGAAAAACATTAATGTCAGACCTACATGGAAGAAGAAGACCACCAGTGGAGGGGCATCCTCATGATCCGGGATGGATCATCATATAATTTTTCATCTATATTAGTACTCTCTGGGTGGAAAAATTAGAGGAATTAGTTCGTAAGGCCCATTTTAGCGGCAGGTCCTGGCTTGGAGATTTGGGGTCTAGAACCTTCCAATTCCATTTTGAGGCATCAAACAACATTTTTGGGAGTAAAAAATTGTTGATCATAGCTCACATCCCCTTGGAACTATTCTACATATTGAGAACTTTCCAATGGTGCCAAAATCACCTTAATCAAAGCTCACATGTGGAACTTATCACGCAAGTTGACATACCTTCTTGACTACCATGGTATGAGTGGATGCCACATCATCCCTTGTTACTCACACATGTGGGCTAGCCATGTGTGGAATTTCAAGAATATTTTATAAGGTCCTAAACCTTATCACTAATTAAGGGTTGAGGATGAAAAAAACCCTAACCCTAAACAACTATTGGGATATCTTAAATATTGGGTCTCTAGGAAGAGAGAGGGTTCCATTATTTAGTATTGTACTTGTTCCATAGTTGAGAGAAGAATCCAAGGAGTGGGATTTTAATGCATAAAAGAGTTATTAAGTAGATCCCGTAGTAGCAATTCAGGCCATAGAGTCGTAGGAAACTCCATAGTGAGTGTCCCTTCTTTTTATTTTCATTCTCATAACCAAAGAAAAGAGAGTAGAGCATAGGCCTCACCTTTTAGCTGGGCTTTCTTTCATATTGGATTTCCTAGGATATATATTGTGTTCAATTGTGCGGATGGTGTGTATATTTGCTTGCTCTTCAATTGTGAGAAATAAGCTAGTAATAATTAATTTGGGATATAAGGGAAATAAAATTGCATAATATAAGATTTCAAAATATTATAAGATCTTTTGTGATCAACTATTCCAATGGAATATCTGCGACAGTTTATAGAGGTAAGACTTGGAGGTCATATTTTCTTGGTTGGAGTAGAGCATTGATACACTTACAAAGATGGTAACACAACTACTAGTTATGAAGAGTAAGGAGGTCAACACCATCATAGAGTCAATCCTGGTAAACTCAACTTTTAAGACCCTTCCTCAAGACGCCTTTGGTGACTTTGAGAAACACACTAGAGTCATTGGTTTTAATCTCATGAGGAAAATGTGCTATTATGTCCAAAGGATAAACAAGAAAGGCAAAGGTATTTTGATCCACATTGTATCTCAATAAAGGCCAAACCATCAAGGCCTAGGATTCGGTGGACAAGAATCCAACAAAATTTCAGCTCGAACCACCTTTGTCAAGCCAAGAGGAACTAGAAAATAAGCCATTCCTATGGAGGAAAAGGAAGCTAGCTAGGAAAGGAGTGTGCAACAAGCCACACACAATTTATGCTTTTTGAGGCTTGGAAGAGGGTAGTAAAGAGATGATTCTATGATCCATATTCACTCAAACTCTTGAGGGACCAAGAAACCAAGATGGAAATCACCATAAAAAATTGAAAAGGTATGGCATAGTTTGTTTTTGTTGCAAAAAATGGGTCATAGGGCTAGATATTGTTGGCACTTAGAAGGACAAACAACCCATGTAAGAAATATTTCCATTATTGCAAATTGATTGGACATTGGGAGGCCAAAAGTTGGAGGCTTCACCTGGAACTCCATCTCAAGAAATGAACAGAAAATAATACATCTTGGAGAGTCAAGGTCAAGGGGAAAGAAGAGTTTCTTTCACTTGTATCCCAAGGAACATCATTTTTCCAATGACCTATTGTATCAATGAATGCCATCTCTATCCATGACATGGACATCAAGCTTATGCAAAAGACAACCCCTATTCAACTCCTATCTTCCATCCTACAACAAAGGAACCCTTTCTTAGAGATTTGTTGGAATCTGCTTGATGATTGAAGAAGAAGAAGATTAAAGGGAATTGAATCTTTTGGGAACCAAAATCTTGGAAATGAGGAGGTGTGATCTAAATTGGATCCTTGTCAAATTTTGTAATAAGCACTTAGTTTCTTTCCCTTTTGTAAATATTGAAAACATGTTCTTTTTTAATTTTATTTTTTCCTTTTGGATAATATTGGAAGTGAAAATGAACTATTGTGATGGTTGGCCTTCCAAAGGAATCCCATTAAAAAAATGAGGGTTGTAGTGTGGAAAGGAGCAAGGGGAAGGAAAGGAGAACTTGGAAAGTTTGTAGAGATGAGATCTCAAAGAGTGTATCCTTCTTGAATATGTGTGGACAAAGGAGTCAATGAGTCCATCCATGATGAGTGAAGGAAACTATGATCCATAACCATCTAAATTTATTTTAATAAGTAACAATGCAAGAGATTTGTGGGAATGCATATCTCACCCTTTGCAATGAATTTCCTAAGCAAGATAAATCTTTGTTGTTTATATTGTGTGGGTGTAATATTCTCTATGGAGGTTTATTTTGGTTATGGTTTGTGTTTTATTGCTTGAAATTGCTATTCTGGTTAGCAGATGCAAGATTCACTAGATCAATCCTCTTTGTGTTGCATTTTTTCTTGTTGACTGAGTTTCCACTCACCCACAAATTGTATTTCCTCCTCTAGGATGTGATTTATATTGTTGGCTGGTATGTTCTTTTCCCATAAGACATATACATCATTTTCATAGTTCTTGGGCACTTTTCATTTTCCCATAGGATTTACACAGACCATACTAGGAGTTTTGATGGTGCCTAGGCATTTTTCTCCTTTGCTAAATGACTAAATCCATACAACATTTTCCTTCACTATTGGTCGACATAATTCACCCCCTGGGAATTTGTGTCTACAACTGAGTGACTAAATCCATCTATAGAACATTCCTTCATTGTTGGTTTACTTAGTTCATCCCTTGGGAATTTTTCTCCACTGTTGTATGACTAAATTTTTCCACTTAGCATTTCCTTCATTGTTGGTTGAATTAATTCATCTCATGGGATTTTTTATCCATTGATGGATGAATAAATATATTCACTGGGAATTTCCTTCATTACTGGTCTTGGACACAAACATCATTGTGTAATGAGTTTTGGGACCGAACCTTCCCATAATGGCACAATTTGGGAACTTAGTTTCCATTGGTATGGAGACTACAAGTAATGTAAACAAAGCAGTAAACAAGCCAAAGGATAGGGAAAAAAAATATAAATTCTGCAAAGGATATGTGTTGATGAAATGGATAGGCCATAGGCCCAGTGTTTACAGATCATACATAATTCATCAAATTCGAAAAGGAAAGTGTCTAGATATTCACTAGAAAAACCATGAAAAATCGATAAAGCAAAAGGTGGAATATTTTTTGTTTGCACCATTCCTCCAAAATATTGAATTGGAAATTCAAAATTCATATGGTATTGCTCATTTATAGATTCTCCATCTTCCCCTTCAGCCATATTTTTTAGAGGATCAATGTTCCAAACACTTGGGAATTTTCACACTACATATTCTTTGGAAGGAATAAATAATTTTGCAAAGTATTCTAGTTCTTGAACTAGATTCTCTTGAAATTTTAATACTTACTAGCCACTAACTAGTTCTTATATTCTCATAGTTTCTACGATGGAAGGTATTAGTGCATCATTAGTTGTAATTTTAGCTTCCAAATTGAGTGTTAAAGACCTTCAAATGTTGCACCAACACTTGATATACTAATTTTAGAGTTTGTTGACTTTATTAATTTAAAAAAATATATAAACAATCCTAATTTCTTTTGGAAAAATAACTCCACACTAGTATTGATCTAAGGGGATATCGGTGGTCTCCCACTTCTTCTACTAACTCAATGGTTCTCTATATTCTTGGTAGTTTTTCGGGTCCCAAACTTCTAGGGCCATTTTGAGGCCCTAAACAATGTTTTTTGGACATTTGAGAGGTTAAGGGTTTCCATGAAATCCACTGTACCCATCCAAAAGTTGTAATCCTCAGAAATTTCTTTCCAACAAGCTAATGTGTGCCCCAAATGGAGATAATATGAAAAAGTTCTGCCCCTGGGAAGTTTATGTATCAACTAACCACCTCGAGGCCCGCAATATTATTGGTGTTTCATCTTATAGGGTTAGGGTTTTGATGTTTACGATTTTTGCCTCTTTTTATTTTAGGATTCAGGATAAAATACCCTTTTCAACCTCATTGTAATCATGTTTTTTTGAATGAGCATAGTTCTCTCTCTGTCTCTCTCTTTGGAGATAATTTATCGTCATTCTAGCCAATTTGTGCTATATGGTATTATGTTATTTTCATTCATTAATAGAAGTTTGGATTTCACTTTATTGTTGTGTTCTCTATTATATTTATGTGTGTGTTTAATTTCCTTCCCTATACGATCTAGATCAGTGGTATCAGATAAATTTTCTCCTTGTTATTTTTTGGTGCATGTCCCTGAAAATGTTAGGGTATAGAGAGTTGGGTCTCAAGCTAGTTTCACTTGGGGATGATTTCTCTCGCCAGCCCAAGAATCCTCCCATGTTATAAGAAAAGAGCGATGATGGAGTAGATATCCTTTAAATATTACTCAAGGAATCCCTCGTGCAAGAAAGGAATGAGATGATGGAAAAATTTACTCAAATCATTCAACGATTGTCGATAAGGGGTGAGGAACCTTTAATAAGAAACCATTTTGGAGGTGCAACACCCTTCAAGGTACAAGTTAAATTTTATATCCCTTTATTTGAAGGCAAAATAGATGCATATGATTTGGAGAAATGGTTAAATCTGTTAGAGGGTTATTACTACATTCAAAAAATTTCCAACAATGAAAAGATCACCTTTGCACTCCTTAAATCCCTTCCCCATGTAAAATATTGGTGGGAAAGTTACTGGGAGAGACATAACAAAGATGACTATATGAAATTCATGAGAGGACCCTCTTGGGTGGCTTTTGTAGATTCCCTCTAGTAGTAATTCCATCTTTTTGGAAACTATAATGACCAGTACACAAGATGGATGACTCTACATCAACAGACAGACTAGACAGTGTTGGAGTACACCAACATATTCCATACCTTACACTCAAAGTTGAGTATTAGAGACTATGAGTGGAACCTAGTTTTTAAGTACCACAATGGCCTACACAGGAACATCAAAACAGAGATGGAATTCTTGGACATCTCCTCAGTACGATCTTCTTATAGATATGTTGTAAAAATCATGCAGAAGTTTAAGTAGCGGAATAAGTGGGACTTTGGGTCTACAAATATGAAACAATCGAAGTATGGTAAAGAAATCCCTAACTCAAAAAACAAGGGACAAAGAAAGGAAATACAACCTCAAGACAACAATTCCAAGCCACGGGTAAAGAAGGGTAATATGAAGAAAAAGAAGGACACTAGGAAGTGGTGTAAGTTCCGCAAAATCCCTTGGAACAACACTGATTAATGCTACTCGAAATAGTCATGGTTGGTTGAGCTTAAAGAAAAGGAGTTAGATACTGACTTGGAATATGATTCATAATTGGATAAGGGAAAGTGGATCATCGATGCATAAACCAACGCTACCATTACAATCGCAAAGATCCAACTAGATGAGTTAGAGAATCTTGAGGAGGGGGAGTGCCTCTTCCATTCATAGATGTGGGTGAAGGTGACCACACTACATTTCATTGATGAAAATGGGAGGCAGAAGAACCCAATATCATCCAAGGTTTTCAAGAGACTGAAGCTTTTAATAATGCCATACCCTCAACCATACACCATCTGTTCGTTGAACCAAGGATGATACCTTCACGTCATCTAGTAGTGTCGCATGTCCTATGAAATAAAGCCCTTCAAATATGAGGTATTTTGTGATGTTTTCCCACTCGAAGTTTGTGATGTTCTTTTAAGAAAAGCTTATATGTGGAAAAATATTATTGTTTATGAGTCCCAACCTCATAGTGTCATTGTTACTTTGGGAGGTCATCCTTACAGGGTACTATAGGTAGCTACGACTATTGAAATTTCATTGATCATATTCAAACAATGTCATAATCTATCAAACAACAAAGCTTTTCCTCTTCTTGTTCCAATCATAAGGTGAGAAAAAGGTCACTAAAACCACCAAAACCTCAGTACAATATCTCTCTACATACCAGAAGCAATTGGACATTGTTGTAGAGGAATATAGAGATATATTCACTTCACCTACAAGGGTGCCTCTATACTATCAGATAAAACAATCCATTGACTTGATACATGGTGCACCATTACCCAATAGTTTAATATACATATACTCCCTTAAGAAGAATGACAAAATCAAGCACCAAATTCATGAAATCATTTAAAAGTTCCACATTCAACCAAGATTCTCACCTTGTGGGAGTCCAATCGTGTTGGTGCAAAAGAAATATGGGACATGGAAACTCTGTATTGACTATAGATCCCTGAACAAAATTATTTCAAGAATTGATACTCGATCCCCAAAATTGACAATCTTCTTGATCAACTTAAGGGTGCCAAGTTGTTTAGTAAGATTGATTTGAAGTCGGGATACCACCAGGTTCCAATAGAGCATACTGATGTATGGAAGACAACCTTGAAATCTAAAGAAGGCCTTTTGAGTGGTTGGTCATGCCTTTTAGCTTGAATAATGCTCCAACAACATTGATGAGGATGATGGATGATATATCACAGTCATTCACAATCTCTTTTGTGGTCATATATTTGAACGACATCCTCATCGCCAACTAGACTTGAGTAGAGCATTTTTTTCACATCCAACAAGTCCTAGGCACCTTGCGACAACACCATTTATATGCTTATTTGGTGAAATTATCCTTCAACATGAATAGGATTCAATATTTGGGATACATCATGGATTGAAATGGAGTGCATGTGGACCTGGGAAAGATCCAAGTTATTCATGATTTTCTAGTGTTGATGACCTTGACGGAGCTTTGCAACTTCTTGGGCCTTTCCAAATTCTACTAGAGGTTTTTCTTTGTTATGATCCAAACGCTTAAAGTATCAAAATAAAATAGAAGTACACACTATGTA
>JASDQU010437389.1:113722-131025 GCA_032191745.1 Picea mariana | reverse complement strand
TGTCCTTGGGGCACTTTCGCCTATCGGAAACTTCCTTTCGGTCTAAAGAACGCTGGCGCAACTTTTCAATGCGCTATGTCTTATGCCTTTCATGATATCAAGCACATCGTGCAGCCGTATCTTGATGAATTACCCACTCATTCCATGCGCCGGGTCGATCATCCAATCCACCTTCGAGCCATTTTCCTCCGCTGTCAGTTTTACCATATACGCTTGAATCCTCACAAATGCGTTTTCTGCGTAGAATCCGTCCGACTTCTAGGCTTTATTGTTTCACGTCAAGGGATCAGGGTAGATCCTTTAAAGGTCAAGGCAATTCTCAATCTCCCTCCTCCTTCTACACTTCGCCAGTTACAAAGTTTGCAAGGGAAAGCAAACTTTCTTTGTCGTTTCATCCCAAACTATGCCGAGATAACTATTGGATTTACGCGACTACTCAAAAAGGGGTTTGATTTCGTATGGGATACCATCGCAAACAAATCCTTCAAAGCTTTGAAACTCTCCCTGACACGTGCTCCACTTCTCTTCCCCCCCGATTACAGTCGCGATTATTTCCTCTACCTCGCAGCCTCGGATTACACCATCGCTATGGTTCTTGTCTAAGAGGATGATTCCCATGATGAACATGTTATCTATTACTTGAGTCGAAGTCTAATGCCTACCGAAACCAAGTATTTACATGTCGAAAAACTAGCCTTGGCAACCATCCAAGCAGTTCAATGTTTCCGGCACTATATCCTCTCTCGCAAGACTACGATAATTTCTAATTGCAACCCTATGAAACACATTCTCACACGTCAATTGCTTGGGGGAAAATACTCCAGATGGATCGTGATACTCCAGGAGTTTGACTTGGAATTCGAACGAGCTAGGTCCAAGAAGTCCTTAGTGTTTGCCGAGTTGATATGCGACTTTCCCTACTCTGAAACAGAAAATGTAGCAGCCGATTCATTACCTGATGAATCCCTTTTCCTAATTAGTTCTGATGATCTTTGGTATGGAAATATCATCATATATCTCCAAACCTAGACTTTCCGGCCCAATTTGTCCAGTACTGACCGACGTCGAATACGCTACCAAGCCCGTCAATACATTATCCTCGTGGATACTCTTTATCGTCATGGGATTGACTCAGTTTTTCGATGCTGCCTCACGTTTGACGAAGCTGATAAATCCTTAAATGATTTCCATTCTAGAGCCTGTGGTGGTCATATGTTCGGGTATGTTACTGCCCAGAAGATCTTACGAGTAGGGTATTTTTGGGCTTCCTTATTTAACGAATGCATCATCGCCGTCCAAAAATGCCACGCTTGCCAGACCTATAATCATAAGATACGATCACATCCTACTCCTCTTCACCCCATGGTCTCTGTTGGTCCCTTTGCGAAATGGGGTATCGATTTCATGACATGTCACCCACACTCGGCCGAGGGGCATGGATACATTATTGTAGCCGTAGATTATTTTACAAAATGGGCCGAGGCGATGCCGACATTTGACAATACTGGAAAGACCACAACATTATTCATTTTCAATCACATCATAGCTCGTTTTGGTGTTCTTGAATAAATTTTCTCCTCGTCTCCTCATCCAACAAAGCTCCCACAATAGAATCATAATCTAAAACATATGTTGAGCTAAAGCTAATATAGGTGAATAGATTATCCCAAGACTAAGGCAATGAGCACAATAGTGTAATATCCTTATCTTCATCTTCAAATTTAACTTCCATACTAGTCAATTTGAACTATAAGGGTATTAAAGGTATTTAAATGATCATCAACTTTCGTACCTTCTTTCATTTGAAAACTATATAATTATTTCTTCAAGAAAATTTTTCTCATCAAGGACTTCGTCATATACAATCTTTCCAACTTGCTCCATAACCCTACGGTTGTATCCTCTCCGACGATATTAAACAAAACTTCATCTTCCAAACATAGACGAATGGTACTAAGCAACTTTGCATCCAGTTCTTCCCATTCCTCATTCGTCATGCTTGTCGGTTGCTTTGTCATGTCCACCAATGCTTTTTGCAACCCTTGTTGCACCAGCAGATCTTACATCTTGAGCTTCCAGAGATCAAAGTTGATTTTTCCACTAAACTTTTCCACTTCAAACTTCAAGCTCTGAACCTTCTCCATTTGTAGAAATTGTCCCAAATATCACAACTTCTAATATTAATATCTTTAATGTGGAGGAACCAATTTTAAAGTTCAAGGTTGAACTCTTAAAAATATGAATGAAAAAGGTTTAAATCCAAAAATATATAACATAGATATTTCTTAAAACCTTTTAAGAAAAAATAAACGTCCACCTCAAATCCACCATAAAGGTGATCTTTTATAAAATATATTTTATACCTCCTCCCATATAAACTATCCTCACATTAATTTACCAAGGCATTCTTCATGTACATTAAAAACAATTTAACAATCTGATTTAATACCTTTTTTTCCACCGAATTCACATGGCCTGCATTGATTGGAGGATGCTCCACCAAAAATATGGTCCAAGCTTCTTGGACGCTCATCACCCATGAACAAGGTGCGTTTGGTTGCTCCTCTGGAAGTTTACAGGGCATGTCCATCCAGGGATGCTCCTCTGACCATTTTTTGGGCACATCCAAGAATGGGAAAAAACAATTTTTGAAGTGTGAGTGCAAAAGACGCTCCTGTCACACTCTCTAGGGAGCGTCCAGGTAAGAAAAGACGCCCCTTCTACAATGAACTCATTTTCTAGCGCTTGGATTGAATTTCTATGCTCATATTCGATAAGAACCCTCCTTTACATGTCAAATCTCGCTCAGGTTTGCTTGCCGCACCTGTTGCATTTGCTCTGATACAACTTTTTTTTTCCAGTGGAAGCATAAATTAAATAGATTTAAATGGCACAAAATATAGCACAGAGATAACAACAATCACACAAATTGAACACGGTTTTTTTACGTGGTAAAACCCTATACACATCCACAGGACAATGATATTCGGTTTATTTATCATTCAAGGGAGATATTACATTAGCCAAACTAGACTTACACACACTCAACCTCTATCAAAACTCTTTGCCCTAATGGGCGTACATGGATTTATAGCAGCTCTCAAACAGTTTAAAAAACTAATTACATTTATGTGGATCCAAAAATTGGTGATTTGTTTCAACAACAACCTAAATAAAAGGAGCCATAAATCTACTACAATCCACAAAATCGTGGAAAATTGGTTGAAATATATTAACAAAGCTAACATGTGTCCACATTGCATGAGACAAAAATCAATAGTTTGTGTAGATCTGAGTGAAATTAAATTTGAATCTAGATGATATTTAAAGATCTTGACAAATAAGTAAATTTCTAAATCGGTGGTTGAACGCTGTTCATGTTATGCTATAGGTATTGAAAACCAACATCATCAAACCAACTCCAAAAATATCCAAATAATCATCAAACCAAATCTTCTTGCAAATGAAAATTTATATTATGAAAAGTTGAAAATGATACTTTTGCGCCATAGTTGACATAATTTTTGCTATAATCTTGTCAATCATTATAACATGGTCTTTGGTTGTGATGACCTTCTTGTTACAATCTTATCTAGTCTACAACCTGTCACTTGATTTTAGCTTCTATGTATCAAGTGAACAATAATCATAGCTTTAATATTGATTCAAATTATATTCGCATCAAAATTTGTAATAAGCACTTAGTTTCTTTCCCTTTTGTAAATTTTGCAAACATGTCCTTTTTTAATTTTATTTTGTCTTTTTGGAAAAAATTGGAAGTGGAAACAAACCATTGTGATGGTTGTCCCTCCAAAGGCATCCCATTAAAAAAATGAGGGTTGTAGTTAGGATAAGAGTAAGGGGGAGGCAAGGAGTATTTGGGAAGTTTTCAAATATGAGAACTCAAAGGGTGTAGCTTGCTTGAAGATAGGTGGATGAAGGAGTCAAGGAAATTGTATATCATTGGTATTGGACATAGAGATCACTATGTAATTAATGTTGTGCCTAAATATTCCCATAACATAGTTTGAGAACTTAGTTGACATTGGTCTGGCAACCACATGCAATGCAAACCAAGCAGTAAAAAAACAAAAGAACGAAGAACAAAATATAAATTCCACAAAAGATACATGCTAATGAAATGAACAAGCCATAGGGCCACCATTTATAGATCATATGGTATCATAGCAAGTTACGAAGACTTGGAGAACACCTACATGGTAAATACCCACAACCAATAGCAAAACAATGGAAAAACATTAATGTCAGACCTACATGGAAGAAGAAGACCACCAGTGGAGGGGCATCCTCATGATCCGGGATGGATCATCATATAATTTTTCATCTATATTAGTACTCTCTGGGTGGAAAAATTAGAGGAATTAGTTCGTAAGGCCCATTTTAGCGGCAGGTCCTGGCTTGGAGATTTGGGGTCTAGAACCTTCCAATTCCATTTTGAGGCATCAAACAACATTTTTGGGAGTAAAAAATTGTTGATCATAGCTCACATCCCCTTGGAACTATTCTACATATTGAGAACTTTCCAATGGTGCCAAAATCACCTTAATCAAAGCTCACATGTGGAACTTATCACGCAAGTTGACATACCTTCTTGACTACCATGGTATGAGTGGATGCCACATCATCCCTTGTTACTCACACATGTGGGCTAGCCATGTGTGGAATTTCAAGAATATTTTATAAGGTCCTAAACCTTATCACTAATTAAGGGTTGAGGATGAAAAAAACCCTAACCCTAAACAACTATTGGGATATCTTAAATATTGGGTCTCTAGGAAGAGAGAGGGTTCCATTATTTAGTATTGTACTTGTTCCATAGTTGAGAGAAGAATCCAAGGAGTGGGATTTTAATGCATAAAAGAGTTATTAAGTAGATCCCGTAGTAGCAATTCAGGCCATAGAGTCGTAGGAAACTCCATAGTGAGTGTCCCTTCTTTTTATTTTCATTCTCATAACCAAAGAAAAGAGAGTAGAGCATAGGCCTCACCTTTTAGCTGGGCTTTCTTTCATATTGGATTTCCTAGGATATATATTGTGTTCAATTGTGCGGATGGTGTGTATATTTGCTTGCTCTTCAATTGTGAGAAATAAGCTAGTAATAATTAATTTGGGATATAAGGGAAATAAAATTGCATAATATAAGATTTCAAAATATTATAAGATCTTTTGTGATCAACTATTCCAATGGAATATCTGCGACAGTTTATAGAGGTAAGACTTGGAGGTCATATTTTCTTGGTTGGAGTAGAGCATTGATACACTTACAAAGATGGTAACACAACTACTAGTTATGAAGAGTAAGGAGGTCAACACCATCATAGAGTCAATCCTGGTAAACTCAACTTTTAAGACCCTTCCTCAAGACGCCTTTGGTGACTTTGAGAAACACACTAGAGTCATTGGTTTTAATCTCATGAGGAAAATGTGCTATTATGTCCAAAGGATAAACAAGAAAGGCAAAGGTATTTTGATCCACATTGTATCTCAATAAAGGCCAAACCATCAAGGCCTAGGATTCGGTGGACAAGAATCCAACAAAATTTCAGCTCGAACCACCTTTGTCAAGCCAAGAGGAACTAGAAAATAAGCCATTCCTATGGAGGAAAAGGAAGCTAGCTAGGAAAGGAGTGTGCAACAAGCCACACACAATTTATGCTTTTTGAGGCTTGGAAGAGGGTAGTAAAGAGATGATTCTATGATCCATATTCACTCAAACTCTTGAGGGACCAAGAAACCAAGATGGAAATCACCATAAAAAATTGAAAAGGTATGGCATAGTTTGTTTTTGTTGCAAAAAATGGGTCATAGGGCTAGATATTGTTGGCACTTAGAAGGACAAACAACCCATGTAAGAAATATTTCCATTATTGCAAATTGATTGGACATTGGGAGGCCAAAAGTTGGAGGCTTCACCTGGAACTCCATCTCAAGAAATGAACAGAAAATAATACATCTTGGAGAGTCAAGGTCAAGGGGAAAGAAGAGTTTCTTTCACTTGTATCCCAAGGAACATCATTTTTCCAATGACCTATTGTATCAATGAATGCCATCTCTATCCATGACATGGACATCAAGCTTATGCAAAAGACAACCCCTATTCAACTCCTATCTTCCATCCTACAACAAAGGAACCCTTTCTTAGAGATTTGTTGGAATCTGCTTGATGATTGAAGAAGAAGAAGATTAAAGGGAATTGAATCTTTTGGGAACCAAAATCTTGGAAATGAGGAGGTGTGATCTAAATTGGATCCTTGTCAAATTTTGTAATAAGCACTTAGTTTCTTTCCCTTTTGTAAATATTGAAAACATGTTCTTTTTTAATTTTATTTTTTCCTTTTGGATAATATTGGAAGTGAAAATGAACTATTGTGATGGTTGGCCTTCCAAAGGAATCCCATTAAAAAAATGAGGGTTGTAGTGTGGAAAGGAGCAAGGGGAAGGAAAGGAGAACTTGGAAAGTTTGTAGAGATGAGATCTCAAAGAGTGTATCCTTCTTGAATATGTGTGGACAAAGGAGTCAATGAGTCCATCCATGATGAGTGAAGGAAACTATGATCCATAACCATCTAAATTTATTTTAATAAGTAACAATGCAAGAGATTTGTGGGAATGCATATCTCACCCTTTGCAATGAATTTCCTAAGCAAGATAAATCTTTGTTGTTTATATTGTGTGGGTGTAATATTCTCTATGGAGGTTTATTTTGGTTATGGTTTGTGTTTTATTGCTTGAAATTGCTATTCTGGTTAGCAGATGCAAGATTCACTAGATCAATCCTCTTTGTGTTGCATTTTTTCTTGTTGACTGAGTTTCCACTCACCCACAAATTGTATTTCCTCCTCTAGGATGTGATTTATATTGTTGGCTGGTATGTTCTTTTCCCATAAGACATATACATAATTTTCATAGTTCTTGGGAACTTTTAATTTTCCCATAGGATTTACACAGACCATACTCGAAGTTTTGATGGTGCCTAGGCATTTTTCTCCTTTGATAAATGACTAAATCCATACAACATTTTCCTTCACTATTGGTCGACATAATTCACCCCCTAGGAGTTTGTGTCCACTACTGAGTGACTAAATCCATCTATAGAACATTCCTTCATTGTTGGTTTACTTAGTTCATCCCTTGGGAATTTTTCTCCACTGTTGTATGACTAAATTTTTTCACTTAGCATTTCCTTCATTGTTGGTTGAATTAATTCATCTCATGGGATTTTTTATCCATTGATGGATGAATAAATATATCCACTGGGAATTTCCTTCATTACTGGTCTTGGACACAAATATCACTGTGTAATGAGTTTTGGGACCGAACCTTCCCATAATGGTACAATTTGGGAACTTAGTTTCCATTGGTATGGAGACTACAAGTAATGTAAACCATGCAGTAAACAAGCCAAAGGATAGAGAAAAAAAATATAAATTCTGCAAAGGATTTGTGTTGATGAAATGGATAGGCCATAGGCCCAGTGTTTACAGATCAAACATAATTCATCAAATTCAAAAAGGAAAGTGTCTAGATATTCACTAGAAAGACCATGAAAAATCGATAAAGCAAAAGGTGGGATATTTTTTGTTTGCACCATTCCTCCAAAATATTGAATTGGAAATTCAAAATTCATATGGTATTGCTCATTTAAAGATTCTCCATCTTCCCCTTCGGCCATATTTTTTAGAGGATCAATGTTCCAAACACTTGGGAATTTTCACACTACATATTCTTTGGAAGGAATAAATAATTTTGCAAAGTATTCTAGTTCTTGAACTAGATTCTCTTGAAATTTTAATACTTACTAGTCACTAACTAGTTCTTATATTCTCATAGTTTCTACAATGGAAGCTATTAGTGCATCATTAGTTGTAATTTTAGCTTCCAAATTGAGTGTTAAGACCTTCAAATGTTGCACCAACACTTGATATACTAATTTTAGAGTTTGTTGACTTTATTAATTTAAAAAATATATATAAACAATCCTAATTTCTTTTGGGAAAATAACTCCACACTAGTATTGATCTAAGGGGATATCGGTGGTCTCCCACTTCTTCTACTAACTCAATGGTTCTCTATATTCTTGGTAGTTTTTCGGGTCCCAAACTTCTAGGGACATTTTGAGGCCCTAAACAATGTTTTTTGGACATTTGAGAGGTTAAGGGTTTCCATGAAATCCACTGTACCCATCCAAAAGTTGTAATCCTTAGAAATTTCTTTCCAACAAGCTAATGTGTGCCCCAAATGGAGATAATATGAAAAATTTGTGCCCCTAGGAAGTTTATGTATCAACTAACCACCTCGAGGCCCGCAATATTATTGGTGTTTCATCTTATAGGGTTAGGGTTTTGATGTTTAGGATTTTTGCCTCTTTTTATTTTAGGATTCATGATAAAATACCCTTTTCAACCTCATTGTAATCATGTTTTTTTGAATGAGCATAGTTCTCTCTCTCTCTTTTTGGAGATAATTTATCGCCATTCTAGTCAATTTGTGCTCTATGGTATTATGTTATTTTCATTCATTATTAGAAGTTTGGATTTCACTTTATTGTTGTGTTCTCTCTTATATTTATGTGTGTGTTTAATTTCCTTCCCTATACGATCTAGATCAGTGGTATCAGATAAATTTTCTCCTTGTTATTTTTCGGTGCATGTCCCTGAAAAGGTTAGGGTATAAACAGTTGAGTCTCAAGCTAGTTTCACTTGGGGATGATTGCTCTCGCCAGCCCAAGAATCCTCCCATGTTATAAGAAAAGAGCGATGATGGAGTAGATATCCTTTAAATATTACTCAAGGAATCCCTCGTGCAATAAAGGAATGAGATGATGAAAAAATTTACTCAAATCCTTCGACGATTGTCAATAACGGGTGAGGAAGATTTAATAAGAAACAATTTTGGAGGTGCAACACCCTTCAAGGTACAAATTAAATTTTATATCCCTTTATTTGAAGGCAAAATAGATGCATATGATTTGGAGAAATGGTTAAATTCCCTCTAGGGTTATTACTACATTCAAAAAAATTCCAACAATGAAAAGATCACCTTTGCACTCCTTAAATCCCTTCCCCATGTCAAATATTGGTGAGAAAGTTATTGGGAGAGACATAACAAAGATGACTATATGAAATTCAGGAGAGGACCCTCTTGGGTGGCTTTTGTAGATTCCCTCTAGTAGTAATTCCATCTTTTTGGAAACTATAATGACCAGTACACAAGATGGATGAATCTATATCAAGAGACAGACTAGACAGTGTTGGAGTACACCAACATATTCCATACCTTACACTCAAAGTTGAGTATTAGAGACTCTGAGTGGAACCTAGTTTTTAAGTACCACAGTGGCCTACACAGGTACATCAAAACAGAGATGGAATTCTTGGACATCTCCTCACTATGATCTTCTTATCGATATGTTGTAAAAATCATGCAGAAGTTTAAGCAACGAAATAAGTCAGACTTTGGGTCTACAAATATGAAACAATCGAAGTATGGTAAAGGAAGCCCTAACTCAAAAAACAAGGGACAAAGAAAGGAAATACAACCTCAAGACAACAATTCCAAGCCACGGGTAAAGAAGGGTAATAGGAAGAAAAAGAAGGACACTAGGAAGTGGTGTAAGTTCTGCAAAATCCCTTGGAACAACATTGATTAATGCTACTCGAAATAGTCATGGTTGGTTGAGCTTAGAGAAAAGGAGTCAGATACTGACTTGGAATATGATTCATAATTGGATAAGGGAAAGTGGATCATCGATGCATAAACCAACGCTACCATTACAACTGCAAAGATCCAACCAGATGAGTTAGAGAAGCTTGAGGAGGGGGAGTGCCTCTTCCATTCATAGATGTGGGTGAAGGTGACCACACTACATTTCATTGTTGACAATGGGAGGCAAAAGAACCCAATATCATCCAAGGTTTTCAAGAGACTGAAGCTTTTAATAATGCCATACCCTCAACCATACACCATCGGTTCGTTGAACCAATGATGATACCTACACGTCATCTAGTAGTGTCGCATGTCCTATGACATAAAGCCCTTCAAATATGAGGTATTTTGTGATGTTTTCCCACTCGAAGTTTGTGATGTTCTTTTAAGACAAGCTTATATGTGGAAACATATTGTTGTTTATGAGTCCCAACCTCATAGTGTCATTGTTACTTTGGGAGGTCATCCTTACAAGGTACTATAGGTAGCTACGACTATTGAAATTTCATTGATCATAGTCAAACAATGTCATAATCTATCAAACAACAAAGCTTTTCCTCTTCATGTTCCAATCATAAGGTGAGAAAAAGGTCACTAAAACCACCAAAACCTCAGTACAATATCTATCTACATACCAGAAGCAAGTGGACATTGTTGTAGAGGAATATAGAGATATATTCACTTCACCTACAAGGGTGCCTCTATACTATCAAGTAAAACAATCCATTGACTTGATACATGGTGCACCATTACCCAATAGTTTAATATACATATACTCCCTTAAGGAGAATGACAAAATCAAGCACCAAATTCATGAAATCATTTAAAAGTTCCACATTCAACCAAGATTCTCACCTTGTGGGAGTCCAATCATGTTGGTGCAAAAGAAATATGGGACATGGAAACTCTGTATTGACTATAGATCCTTGAACAAAATTATTTCAAGAATTGATACTCGATCCCCAAAATTGACAATCTTCTTGATCAACTTAAGGGTGCCAAGTTGTTTAGTAAGATTGATATGAAGTTGGGATACCACCAGGTTCCAATAGAACATACTGATGTATGGAAGACAACCTTGAAATCTAAAGAAGGCCTTTTGAGTGGTTGGTCATGCCTTTTGGCTTGAATAATGCTCCAACAACATTCACGAGGATGATGGATGATATATCACAGTCATTCACAATCTCTTTTGTGGTCATATATTTGAACGACATCCTCATCGCCAACTAGACTTGAGCAGAGCATTTTTTCACATCCAATAGGTCTTGGGCACCTTGCAACAACACCATTTATATGCTTATTTGGTGAAATTATCCTTCAACATGAATAGGATTCAATATTTGGGATACATCATGGATTGACATGGAGTGCATGTGGACCTGGGAAAGATCCAAGTTATTCATGATTTTCTAGTGTTGATGACCTCGACGGAGCTTTGCAACTTCTTGAGCCTTTCCAACTTCTACTGGAGGTTTTTCTTTGTTATGATCCAAATGCTTAAAGTATCAAAATAAACTAGAAGTACACACCATGTACACCAATGTGATCATGGAGCATAACTCCAATAAATATAAGATATATATGTTACACAATAACACCTTAAAAAATAGGATAACCTCCTCTGAATACCTAACTACATTCATACATCACAATTCACATGTCCTCAATAATGACTACATGATATATATATACATATTCACCATTGCACACATGGCCCCTTTATTATTAGGTCGTCCCTATTACATATACATTTACACATTACATGTACATTTAACCCCATATATGCCCCCCCTTGGGGTTGTATCATATGCATTTAACCTCATATATTCCCCCTTTCGGGTCATATCATACTACCCTCCTTCAAAAATATATATCCTTAAAGCTTTGTAGTTAAAGGATTTACATGAGATTAAACCAAGTAATATGATTTTCTTATGTTCCTACTTTCTTCTTATGATTTTAAGTGTTGGGGTTCTCTCATATCACTTCGCCCTTAAGTAAAGTGACCAAGGGTGGAACCAAATCCAAGTTTTCCTGGTCTAAGCCACAATAGAAAGCATTCCAGGATTTGAAATGAAGCATATTCTCTACACTAGTTCTCACACTTCCAGAACTGCAACAACCATTTGAGATTGATATAGATGCCTTCAACTATGTTATTGGTGTAGTCCTCACTCAAAAGGGACATCTTATGGCCTATCACAGTGAAACATTATCTAACATTGTTTTAAGGTACCCCACCTATGATAAGGAGATGTAGTCCATTGTGCAGGTATGTCGACAGTGGAAGCATTACATTCTGGGAAAGGAAACAATCTTCCACACTTATCACAAACCTTTGAAATTCATGAAGACACAAGGGAAGTTACAGAATGACCTCCACATGAAGTGGTCCACATACCTGCAACAATTCCACTAGAACATCAAGTATAAGAAGGGAAGTACCAATTGAGTTATCGACTACCTCAGTCGACCTCCAATTGCAACACTAACCACGATTCTCACCTCTTGTGGGCATGAGACCTCAGGGTGGTCCCATTTATATGATTGTGATATTGAATTCATTGCCACATATCAAACACTAGGTGTAGTCACACCAGTTGCATACTTTCATCTCCAATATGGATGGTTATGCCATCTCAACCATCTCTATGTTCCTTCAAGTGAGCTTGAAAATCTTATTTGGGAAGAAATCGGGTGGCGAGACACTTTGGTTGGAAAAAATAGTGGTAGTACTTCAAAATTATTGTTATTGTTTGAAGCTTCAACAAGATGTGATCAAGTATATCATATCATGCACTGCCTGCACCATCGCAAAACCTGTCATTAAGAAACAAGGGCTATACACACCTCTTCCTACTCTTAATATGCCTTGGTAGTCCATCTCCATGGATTACATGTTTGGTCTACCTTCAACCAAGCATGACAATGAATGTGTGTTCATGGTCATCTATCAGTTCGCTGAGGAGGCAATTTTGACACCATGCAAGAAGAGTATCACAACCAATTCCACTACTAAGCTCTTCTTCGAGCATGTTTGGGTTCATTTTTTTCTACCACATACTATTATTTCATATCGTGATAATAGTTTCTTATTCCAGTCTGTGGTATTTGATGGATACCAAGCTCACCAAATCAACTATCTTCCACCCCCAAACTAATGGACAAACGAAGGTAGTCAACGTGATGATTGTGCATATAATAAGAATGTACAACTCCAAACATCCCTACACATGGGATGATAGTCTTCCTTATGTTCATCATAGATACAATCCAACCCTTCATATATTTACTGGACACAGTCCTTTTCAGGTGTGCATGGGGTTCCATCCATTGGCCTCAATTGACGTAGCTATGCCCATTGAATCCACACAAGAAGATTAGTGGCCACACTCAAACAAGGCTAATAAGGCAACCATATTTGTTGAAAGAATTTAGCACATCTTCCAATAAGTCCATGAAATCTTGAAAAAATCTAATGCCAAGGACAAGCAGTGACATGACCAACATTAGGGTCAACACAAGTTTTAGGTTGGTGATAAGATTTGTTTACATTTTCCGAAAGACTACCTCAATGGACCCCATATCAAGCTTCACCCAATTTGATATGGACCTTACACCATCATTAAGGTTGTAGGTGAGATTTCTTTTAAATTAAGTATTCCCCAATTCCTTGGGTTGCATCCAGTCTTTAATGTGTATTTCATTCAGCCATATTTTCCACCTCTACTTGACACCTCAGAGCTAGCTAAGAACTCATCCCCTATAAAACTCAACCTTGACTACCTTGAGCAAGATACAATTGATTGAATCATGGATAAATAGATGGAAGGCACCCGCCAACAACATATATATCTCTATCGGGTTGTCAAAGCAGGATGACTTCTTCACCGAGGAAAGTGTCTCACCATGAGCCAAACTCAACAAAAGTTTCCCCATCCAATGAGGGAACTTGATGCAATGGATACTATTTCTTTCTAACGGGGGGGGGGACTAATCCATGTGGATATCAGTGGCCACCTACCTCTTCCACTGACTCAATGGCTCTCTATATTCTTGGAAATTTTTTGAATCCCAAACTTTAGAGGTCATTTCGAGGCCCTAAACAATGTTTTTTGGACATTCGGGGAGCCATGGGTTAATATCGCATGCCTTAGCCTCCGAGAAAAATTGTAATCCTTGGGAAGTTCTTTCCAACGAACTATCATGTGCCTCAAAAAGAGATTGTATGCAAAAGTTGCACCCCCGAGAAGTTGATGTATCAACTAACCACCTTGAAGCCTGCAATACTTTTGGTGTTTCATTTTCTAGCATTAGGGTTTTTATGTTTAGGGTTTTTTCCTCTTTGTCTTTTAATATTCATGATGAAATTCCCTTTTCAATCTCTTTTTAATCATCTTGTTGTGAATGAGTGTATCTAACATCTCTCTCTCTCTTTTCAAAGATAAACTACCACCATTCTAGCGAGTTTGTGCTCTATAGTATTATGATATTTTCATTCATTAATAGAAGTCGGGTCTATATTGCTACGTTCTTTGTTATATTTATGTATGTGTTTCATTTCATTCCCATAAAATCTGGATCAAGTACTCTTTTTCCTCTACATGTGTACCATTTTTTATATATTGATTCCATCATTTAGGTACTCAAACATTGCACCAACACAAACATATACTTTATACTCTACAAAAAGAGTAAAATGTCATTGTTAGGAAAAATCAAAATTGATAAAAAGTATATATTCACAAGCACCTATTCAATTTTCTACATTTCAGCTTCTTACCCAAAATATAGATTCATTATGTAGGTATCTCAAAATATATGTGAAAGTTAAAAAATGTATATTTTTAATGTTTCTATTGCATATAATATGTCAAAAGAGACCATCATTAAATTGCACTCACCATATATAATCACAAATCTCGTTATCAATTATATATTTATATCATATATATATTGTTTTATGTCATCCTATATATATATTAGATAATTTCTCATAAATGAATTATTTTTCATCACACCCACTTTACCATAAGAAAAAGAGATTAAAACCTCACACCTCATTTAACCCTTAACCATGTTTTTTCAAATACACTATGGAACGATCCTCTAAAAGAACCCTTAAGGAGAGCATGGAGGAACCTTGGGTCCCTTACATGTATTTTTCAATCCCTATTCCAAGTATTTCCAAAATTAAAAGTACTTAGTCCCTGTAGACTTAGATTATGCATGCTATAAGCTTAACCTCAATGATTAATATGTTAATATGGCACACCACTCTTTTGTTAGTACTCCCATTGAGATGATGCTCATACTATATGAATGGGATTTATATCTTACTTTTTTATGGGATAATATACTTTTATATAGAGGTCCATTTATGTGGTAGAAACAATTTGAAAATTAGTAAATTTTGATATTAAGTGTGACTTAGTAAAAAAAAATATATTTAAAGTGAGAAGTTAAATTTTTTTTTAATAAAAAATAAAATGAATAAGTAACATTTAAATATCAAAATATTTACTAACATGTTTTCCCATTATCTTCCTACTCAATAAAATCATATTAAGATATACCTATATTAATAGTGTGAGAACCACTTTAGATCTATTTTAACTCAAATTAAAATAAATATATTAATAGAGCAATAATCAATTTAAATATATTTTCACTCACGCTAAGTTCTTAATATGTAAACTTTTGTTGACAAATTGTTAAGATATTAGGGAATAATAGAGATATTATTCATAGGTGTTTGCTTTTTTTTTAACATAAACGGTTGGAGATTTATATATAAAAAAAGAACATTAGATCTCCAAAAATTACATATGGAAGAGTGAAAAAGCCTCTTTTGCTTCTATGAGAGTTTAATTGTTGGAGAAATTTCTATTTTCGACACACTAGTTCAGTGGGAGTAACACTAGTTCAATGAAAGTTAACTGACTAGTTTTATTTTAGACTTTAACACTAGTTCAGTGGGAGTTATCTGACTAGTTTTATTTTAGACTTTCTAATCTTAGACCGTCACTATTATGCATGCATTCCTAATTATAGGATGTCATTGCCTATATGAGTGAAGATCACTCACTCATTGACAAGATCACAGTATGCATTGATTCTCATTCTTCATTGTGTATCTCTCTTCCTTTTCTTAATAATCTTTGTTTGTGCATGTTTTAGCTAGATCTCCTGTGTAGGTTTCCATGAAACACTGACATGGTATCGGAGCTATGCTGCTTGGAGCAAGACAAACAAGCCAAAGAATAAGGAAAATTGGAGTTTCAGCGAGCTAAATCCTTGGTCATACCTTTCAATAGTGATTTCTCTAAAAATATTAAGTTTTTGAGGAAACGACTCGCGTAAGAAGTAAATCGACCCATTATGCAAGAGGGTTTTCAACCGTTTGGCGAGATTCGTCACTGTTTGCTTAGAAAGTAAGCCGCGAGATAGCCTCCTAAAACTGATACGAATTTGTGGTCGTACCTTTCTAGAGTGATTGCTCCCAAAATATTAAATTTTTGAGGAAACGACTCACGTGAGAAGTAAAACGACCCATTCTGCAAGTGGGTTTTCAACTGTTTGGCGAGATTCCTCACCGTTTGCTAAGAAAGTAAGCCGGAAGATAGCCTCCTAAAATTGATACAAATCTTCACTTAAAGTGCCCTTTCTGTCGTGATTTCTTAATTTTTCACTTGCAGATTGAGAGTAAATTTTTAGTGGTTCTTAGAAACAATGGGAGAGATGGATAGGACAACTATTATATAGTCAAAATTGGTGGTAATCCTCACACCATACAATTATTTTGATTGGAAGCCCAAGGCAGAAGTCCAACTCAGAAGGAAATGATTGTATAATTTGAGGATGGTGACAAAAATAGAGCCTACATCAGCGACTGAGGAGATGAGATGGGCGAACCATAAGGATGAGGCCACATGACTATTTCTTGAGCTAATTTCCACTGATTTATGGTTTCATGTTGATGCATGCAAGACGCCAAATGAGATCTGGACCACCCTGGAAGGACTCTTTGGAATACAAGATGAGATGTGAGGTCATATGCTTGAGGTAGAGTTGAATACCTTAGACCCTAAAAGTTTTGATAATATACATGATTTCTTTACTAAATTCAAATCTTTGATTTTGAGCTTGGGTGAATGTGGTATTGATAAGTCTACACAAGAGAAACAAATTATTCTAACAATCTTGGCCACGCTAGGACCAAAATACGTTGTATATGTCTCCAATTTCCATTTTGGCATATGTCTTTTTGGAACAAATTGGAAAATTCCTACGTTGGCTCAGTTCATTGAGTCTCTTACACAAGAGTAGACAAAAATCATACATATGGGCCTCATGAAATATCCCAAAGCATATGCACTCACCATGCATGATGGAAAAGAGTCATCCAAACAAAACAGGAAGGAGGGATATTCCAAACCCTTTAATAATTCTTCAGGTTCCAAAGACTCTTCAGATTCCAAGAAGAAGAAGAAGAAGGGAAAGTAGTGCACTTACTTCAATAAACCAAATCATGAAGAATCTGCATGCATGAAGAAACAGATCGATCTTATGAA
>JASDQU010437389.1:98967-111024 GCA_032191745.1 Picea mariana | reverse complement strand
AGGAAGGTTAGGGGGGGAGAGGAAGGTTAGGAGGGGGGAGGGTAGAGGGAAGGGATAGGAGAGTAAAATATATCGGAAGGAAAAGGTCTTGAGTTGTGAGAGGGAAATGAATCACACAAATACGGTTAAGGGAGCCAGTCATGTGAGAGGATTTGATTACTGACGAGGTGGATCTATTCTAAGGATTTTGTTGTTTTAGCTAAAGGGCATGCTTCAGTATTTTGAGAGCAAACGATATGTGTAACACACCCACAACGAGGCATAAAAAAAATTCTCTTTTCTTAAAGGACAAATTCTCCATTCATGGTTTCTAATTTGGAAATTCAGGGAACCAGTCCGACCTCATGGTCAAGGATCTCCGATTCTGAAGCCAAACAACATTTTGAGACCTTGATGGTCTCGCTCTGTAATTAAACACAGACCCTTTCAACTTACAGGTGTAGGTCTAATTGTACCCGCGACCTTCCCCTTTGCGCCTACGAAATCTTAAAGTCTGGGTGCTAGATCCTTTTTTGATAAGCCCCTTCCTTGATATGACCTTGGGATATGGCCTTACGTAACCATGTGATTGTGGGTGCGGCCAAGGGTGGTTTGAAACCAAACTACTTTTCACCCCGCAATCCACCTTGAGCCTCCACGTGTCGTTTCTCCAAAACTGTGGTCTAGATTTTGGCCCGCCCTCAACTTTTTAAAGTTCACGCACCTTCGGTCCTCGCAATGTGACAGGACCATCGATCTCATAGAACTTGATGGTGCTTCTGAAATGACCGCTCACATCCATCCTTTCCAAATCTACAGATTAGATCTAACCTTTCTAAATCAATGGCTATGATTTATTTCGTGATTCGGGTTTCGAGAGTTTCAACTCTCAACCCTCGCTTCCTCCTTAGTAGCTATCTTCCAGAGTGGAAGATTTACTGACACCTGTCACTACAGATGTGCGGCTACGATTTCCTTCGTGAGTCCAACCTTCAGGAGTTTCATTTCTCAAACTCTTGTTTCTTCCGGAGAGATTTCTCCGAAACGAAAGATCGTCTGCCACGCGTCCTCCTCATTCGACGGTTCTGCTCCTGCTTCGAGAATTTTGCCTCCTCAACCAGATCAACGGTCCTTTATCTCCCTCATCGATCAATGATTGAGATATTTTCCAGGTATTCGGACCTTTTCCTCTTCTCTCTTCTTCCGGAGTTCTAGATCTGGCGCCGCGTGTCCACCTTCACATCAACATCTCTCGTCGCTTCAGATTTTTGGACTTCAAAAATATCAAATATAAAATCTCTCTTTTCCACAATGGATTTTATTTAGAATTGATAATCCACTGACGTGTGTCCCTCTTGGATGAACGGCTGCGATCCCTTTGCATCTTCGGACTTCATATTTCTCAATTCTCAACTTTCACTCCCCCTCGACGTATGCGGATTGCTGTCGCGTGTCCTCTTGAATCAGATGGTTGATTTTTACTTCGAGTCTTTACCCGAAATCCACAGATTTATGCCACCTGTCCTCTGGGTTTGACAAACCAGATTTCCTTCGGGTCTTCAGGTTTTGGAAGTTTCAACTTTCAACTAAAACTCCAATGCAATTTACCCAAAGCTTGCGATCTATCACCACATGTATCTTTGGATCTAACGGTCCAGAGACCTTTGTCTCTTCGGCTCTTCGGCCCTTCGATGCTTCGAATCTTCGGCTCTTCATCTCTTCGGGTCTTCAGGAGTTTCAAACTCTTATGCACCCATTTCTCCGAAGTGATTTTACCCGAAATTCACGATCTCCTGACACGTATCTCCCTGGTGATAAACAACTAGGATTTACTTAGGTTGTTTGTCCTCCTCCTTGTCCACAAACCTTCGAAGTTGTGGATCTTACGCCACCTTTCCTCCTTGACGATGGATGGTCCCAAATTACTTGGGGAATTTAACATGTCCAATCTCCTGCATACACAAGAGTTAAGTCTCATGCACTTACTTCTGGATCCAACGGTTACTGGTCCTTCACGCTTAGATCCAATAGATGGGATCTGTTCCTATCCTCTGCGCTTCCTTTGTTCACTGGACATTGATCTAATGGTCCAGACTCCTCTCCAAAACCGATCTGACGGCTGTTGTCACTCCTCCTCTTGAGATTTTGACTTCCTCTAGCTTAGAGGATTTTCTAAGTATTCAAAGACCCCGAACTTTGTTCCTCCTACGAGTCTATCTCTTGGACCTCATCTGCACTTCTGAAAAGCGCTTATCTCTTCTGAGCTTAATATTCTTGAAGATATTGATTTCCCATGCACTCCTTTCACTTCAGGGATGTCGTCAAACTCAGATCGAAGGTCAACGACGATCGACGGTTCATAGTAATTGCAAGGCCCCAACATGCGTGCTCTTTATTAGAGATTTTGACCTTCACAATCTGGAAAGTGCTCGCCCAACTATGTTTAAATGGAATAATTTATCTTCCAACCCGACGAGATCAACGACGTTGGTGAATTATGGGCCGCAAACTAGCGTGTCCGCTACTTTCATCTTTGCGCTCCGAAATGATTCCCCACCCTCAATTTCCATTCATAGATCGATGGTTCGCAGTGATTGTGGGGTTCAACCTCCAGAATTAGGGGAGTGCTCTCTTGAATATATTCTAATCCTAGTCGTTGATCTTCCATTCCCGACGAGATCAATGACGCAGGTTTATTGCGGACGTGAACTAACATGTCCATTGTCAGATTCTTAAGTCATGGGTAGTTCTGGTAATTTAACTATTGTCTACCTCCTAGATCTGACGGTCGGGACAGTTCTCAGGCATCCTCAGATCTAAGGCTCAGAGTTAACTTTGGGACTTCAGGGATTTTACCTCCCTTATGATGAACTTTCTTAGTTCACCGAAATCGTGAAGTCCGAATGACTCCAGGGATAACTCCCATGCTCTTTCCCATACACAACGGTCATAACAGACCGTGGCTTCTTCTGAACAGATTTTGTCCGTTCGTCTTCCAAACAAGGGACCCTCCCTTTCAATAATTTAACCTCGTTGTTCTCCCTGAGATTCATTAGCTCTGAAAGGCTTAAGAGCTTTGCGCTCTTTCTCTTGAACTTAACACTTGGAAGAATCCTTCCGTGCACCCCTAACACTCATTCATCAACTTTAGAACTTTAGTGTTTCTCAGTCTTTGCCTGCCTCGCAGAGAGACTTTGCATATGTGCACTATCTCTCCTGAGCTTTAACAGACTCCATCCTCAAAGGGACTCAGAACGACTAGGAGTGTCGATATGCATACATGAAACTGTTCCCAAGGTCAACGAACTCACAATTCATGGATCTAGCTTAAGCCACCATAGAGCGCAAGCATTTACGAATACAAAACATGTCCAATCCATACTTGCTTAAACACACAATTTAAACAAGAACAAAGAGATACAGTATAACCATTAAGAAAACATACACATCATTGGGTCCTTCACAGTATATCCCTTTTCATTACATAATTACAACTTGATACTTATCTGTTACAATTTGCATCCAACCAACTGACTGTGGGTGTGTGCCTTTCCACCCAACCATATGCTCAAAGGCATTCATTCTTAGCACTCTAGCCACCCTCGTGCCAAGCCATGATATCACTAGGGAATTTACGCCATCTCTCAAATAAAATCTCTCTTTCACAACGACCCTACGAGGTTTATCAGATGCTTCCCCAGCATCCAAGTCACGTTCGGGTCCTTCAGGCCTTGTTCTCATTACTTCCTTTGGGTTTGCACATATCCCTTATGAGCTTGTGCTCTCATCTCCTCTCTCTTCTCTTGCTGTCTCTGTATGTATCTTACCTTCCCTCCTTTGGAAGGTTTCTGACCTGTCATGTTCCTTCTGTCAGAAGGAAGCTGGGGTCTACAGGTCTATGTGGTACTTCGAGCTGGCATCTTGCATCTAGAACATGATTCCATTCATGGGGGTGGTTGATAATTCAACCACTGGTCCTCTCATCATTAATTGATCCATTCCTCTAGAGATATCATGGCTTGTACTTCAAGGCTTCACCCCCCCAACAGTCAGTTATGGGCAGTTTAACAATAATACATTTACATTGTCCACATTCCTTAGCATGGTAATCCTATTTTATATTAATTACAAGCCAGGGGAAACATGGGTGTTATAATTACCTCCCCCTTAAAGGAACACCGTCCTCGGTGTTCTTTCTCAAAAACACCTGTCATGCCTTTCTCATTCAGCTGTTTCAGAAATCTTGATCCTTCTTCCTCGGTTAGGTCCTTTTTCAGACCCTTAATCTTGGTCACCTGCTTTCAATAATTCTTGGACAACAAGCACGTTAATAATATTCTTATGTGAAAACATTGCATAAAAATTTCTAGGAAAATTTCATAATCTTAGCACAATAATTATCTACACAATTCGTGGATTTGTGTCCACATGGTTGTTTTGTTATCCAGGCTCATTGTTTTTCCTTGACATACCCATTGGGTGCATGATCCCAATAAATAGTTTACAAGAACTATTAAGGTCTCCTCTTGCTTGCGGTCACTCACCTTCTAGGCCCAGGCTTAGGCATCCCCTTCTCTACTATACAGTGCCTCGGGTGATCCATCTTGCCTTGCCAAGGTTTTCTTGCACAGGAAGAACTACCCATCGTGTGCATAATCCCAATCAATAGTTTACAAAAACTATTAAGGTATCCTCTTCCTTGTTGTCACTCACCTTCCAGGCCCAGGCTCAGGCATCCCCTTCTCTGCTATACAATCCCTTGAGTGATCCATCTTTCCTTACCAACATTTTATCACACATTAATAATTCCAGAGACCATGTCGAGTCTTATAGTCGAGGCGTCCCTCAGAATTGCTCTGTCAAGGCGTCCCTCCGGCTTGTGTTACCTCAACACAACATATTATAGGCGATCATGGCTTACCACGGGGCTCTCATGGCTCAACCGTATACATTTTTCATATTTTTATAGCTTGACAACCTTCCAGCTCAGCTAAAGTTAGGGACGAAGGTTACTCTCCTTCTCCTGGCACATAAATAGTTAGGGATGAAGGTTACTCTCCTTCTCCTGAGTCAGTCTCTATTTCATGCGATCGGATTATACTCTTTCTCACAGTTCTCCCTCGAATGCAAGAGCTCAGTTTCTTGTCTTTGCACTCTTCGCAGATCTTTCCCTTTCACTTGTATCACAGGTATACAAAAATTCATGAGACATCATAAATTTTAAATTCAAAAATTTTCTTGTAAATCTCTCACCCGTAGATTTCCAAATTCCACATTATGTTCTCATATTTGTTTCGCACAGGAACTAGATTCATAATTATGGGAATTTCCTTCCCATAACGGTTTGTCTCAGTAGGCAATTGGTCTTCCTTATGGACTTACAAAGCTTCCATATCCAAGATCCCTTTGCTTCCTGCACTTTCAACTTCAATCAGCCAAACAAATTATTAGTTTCCCATGCACGTATATTTTATTACACCTTTATAACGTCGTCAAAAACAATTTCAAAGTTGTGCATACTAACAATCAAATTCACTTTCTCAAAAAGGGAAATACCATTCCCTGCAGTTTGGCTCAGTAGGAAATTGGTCTTCATTATGGGCTTACAATACTGCCATATCCAAGACTCTTTCTTCCTGCAATTTCAACATTCCTCAGCCAAACAAATTGTTAGTTTTCATGCACATTATTTTTTTTCAAAATCATGCATACTAACAGTCCAAGTCATTTTCATCTATTTAAGGATACAAAGAAAAAGGGAACATCACCCCTTACCTATGCATCATTTCAGCCTACCAAATTTTTCAGAATGTAATTCAGATATCAATTGACTTTAGTGAATGTGCCAACATTCGTGGCCACCTTCATACCCAATGCACCCTTGCATTGATTTTTAAGTTTCCCACACTTTACGACATGTACTTTGCCATGGTGTGTTGGAGCTTAGCCAAGATTTTCACCATATGGCTTATTCATTCTCATTCATTGTTACAGCAAGACTATGCTTCCGGCTATAGGATGATCACGATCCCAAATCAGTACACATGAGACTCAAAAGTTTCACATGCATGCCTTTAAGCATTCTTCCTTTATTAACAACCAGGGTTCCCGCACTCATGGCCACACAAATTTGGTTTTCTCTAACACCTATACAATGTAAGTAGAAATGTTGGAAGGTCCTCCTTCCTCAATGGGAAATCCATTGTCTGTCCTTTATGCAAACATGCATTTCCTTGAAGCAATTCCATGCAACATGCTATCTATAAGCAATTTTGTTTCCAGTCATTCCTTGATTGGTCCATGTATTCATGACATATCAGTTCATGAATTATTTCGAGGATTACAATCAATCTTTAATACCAGAGGTTCACACCTCCATCATTCAGGTTCTCCTTCCTGAATCATACCCTACTTGGGTATCCACGGCATACAACTGCCTTTCAATGTTTCATACATAACATTAAGACCGTAAAACATTTCAGAAGGGATTCTTACCCAATCCTTTCATACCTTGTGCCACATAGGCATGAAATTTTTTATACTTGTTTTGGCTGTTAGCACCGCCTCTGATATTATCCCATCAGTGGTGCTCTATGGGGACTTTTAAAGTCCCTTCAACAATCTTTCAACAAGAACCTTCTCATAGTCATCCTTTGATTGAGGTTGTTCATTATTGGCAATTGTCTTTTTCAATAGTTCCAATCTATTTCTTTCTACACATGACATACATCATAAACACATTAGTCGTTATGAAATTTAAAAATGAAAGTACCATATCATTTAATTAGTAAAACATTTTCAGACATGTCCTAGCATATATGTATGCACTTCATCACATTATCCTTAATGTTTTCATGAGTGCAACATTATCATTATCATTATCATTATCATTATCATTATCATTATCATGAGTGCAACATTATCATTATCATTATCATTATCATTATCATTATCATTATCATGAGTGCAACATTATCATTTAATTAGTAAAACATTTTCAGACATGTCCTAGCATATATGTATGCACTTCATCACATTATCCTTAATGTTTTCATGAGTGCAACACAACAATTCTCAATCGTTTCTACAATAATACAACCATCATCACTATGGCGTCAAAACATTTAATTTCATCAGCGTACTAGCTTTCTCATCCCAGAGAAAAACATAATACACAACAAGAAAATAATTGAGGGCTCTCCCCTTCTTCAAATAATTTCTACATCCCCTAGGACTTTTCAGCCCAGCCGAGTTATTTCTAAGGCATCACTGTCTTTTCTCTTCTTTTGCAATTTACTCCCTGTTGGGATCTTCCTGCTTTTTTCCTTGAGCAGCCTTGGTTAGGCCTCACCCTAACCATTTTTGGAATACATCAACATGATTTAATGTAAAACCTTTTTGTTCATAATGGATCATGAACCTGTGTATCCTGCACATTACCATTCAGTTATCAGAATAGTCAATATTCATTTATTAGTCTTCTATTCATTACATGATGTTTTCCAAAATGTAATCCAAGATTATANTATATATATATATAAGCTTGTGGCTCACTGCTTAATTCTCAGCAGTCATTAAGGTTGTGACTTTGTTTTCCTGACAGAGTCTTCACACAGTTCCTCCATAGGGAACTCCTTCAGCATGAAACTTCCTTATTGCATATCCATCACTATTTGTGATGGCCTCAACCTTGAGTTAGCTTCAACAGTTTACCAAATATCCCATAAGGAATATAAACATGCATCTTTGTCATGTACCCAAATTATGTATCCATACATATTCTGGACAAGGGCAATTCTTTCTTTATATTTCACTCATTAGGGCAACCATATTGTACCTATAACTATACTCTTACATCATACATGTGCATCACTTGCACGTTTAATATCATTCATACCTAACTAGTATTAATATCAGGATTCATATTAGGAAGCTCCATAGTGCATTAAACCCATGCACTCAAGCATAATTAAACATAGATAAGTATTCATCATGTTAGCTTATTGCTTGCACTTTTTCCATGTCATTCACACACATGGACATATCCAGATTCTATATCCTTTTCCCAAGGATCTTCCAATCATCCTTATGATCATGTATACACATTCGTGTATAAGTAGGTGCATCTCTTGCACCTTTTTACCTCATGCATTCACTTGATAGTTTAATTTCATCATTAGTGTCCTTTAGTTTGAGATTTCAGTCACTTACAGGACTAATCTCATAGTCATATCTTGTATTGATGTTTCCTTCTCTCAAGGCAATAACCAACTAGGGTCACTTTCCTCTTTATGCAACAACGTCTAGCAAGAAAACCTTCTTGGCTCAACGTCCATAGGGTTTTACCCATCTCACTTTTCTCTGGTCATGAGGAGTTATATACTTTGATTTTAATATAAAACAGTAACTATAACTGCCAGGGATCCTACCTGATCCTATCAGATTTCTTTAATCCCACAAAGGTATTAACCATTATATAATCCACCATCATTAGTGCCTGAAGTTCCAACTGCCCATGCTTAGAAGCAGTGTTACGAACACCAGGTCATCCATCTTTCAGGCTTCAACTGCCCTTGACAGAACCCTGCCACCTTCAACTATCCACATTAAAGTCTTATTATAAATGTTAATTAGCATATCCCTACTCCAGTAAAAGTAGTTATAACTTAGACAAAGGGCTAAAGAAATTCTTCTGTTGAAATTCAACAAGAATTCCCAAAATCACAGGTTCAATCTGCAGTCCTTCTCCTAAAGGAGTAAATGCATATAACAATACCTCCTTACGTGACTCGTACATGAGCCCAAGCAAGCCAAGTGTTGTAACCATGCTCTGATACCAATTTGTAACACACCCACAATGGGGTATAAACAAATTTTTCTTTTCTTAAAGGACGAATTCTCCATTCATGGTTTCTAATTTGGAAAGTTGGGGAACCAGTCTGACCTCCCAGTTAAGGATCTTTGATTATGAAGCCAAACGACTCTCTGAGACCCTGATGGTCTCTCTTTGTAATTAAATGCAAACCCTTTCGACTTCCAGGTGTAGGTCTAACAGTACCTACGACCTTCCCCTTCGCACCTACGAAATCTTAGAGTTTGGGTGCTAGCTTCTTTTCTGATAAGCCCCTTCCTTGATATGACCTTGGGAGATGGCCTTACGTAACCACGTGATTGCGGGTGCGACCAAGGGTGGTTTGAAACCAAACTAATTTTCGCCCCGCAATCCACCTTGAGCCTCCACATGTCATTTCTCCAAAACCGTGGTCTGGATTGCGGCCCGCCCTCAACGTTTTAAAGTTCGCACACCTTCGATCCCCATAATATAACGAGACTGTTGATCTCATCGAACTTGACGATGCTTCTGAACTGACAGCTCAGATCCATCCTTTCCAAATATACAAATCAAATCTAACCTTTCTAAATCAACGGCTGTGATTTATTTCGTGATTCGGGTTTGAGGAGTTTCAACTCTCAACCCTTGCTTCCTCCTCAGTAGATATCTTCCGGAGTGGAAGATCTACTGACACTTGTCACTACAGATGTGCAGCTATGATTTCCTCTGCAATTCCGGCCTTCGAGAGTTTCAGTTCTCAAACTCTCGTTTCTTTTGGAGAGATTTCTCCGAAACGACAGATCGTCTACCATGCGTCCTCCTCAATTGACGGTTTTGCTCTCGCTTCAGGGCTTTAGATTCCTCAACTAGATCAACGGTCCTTCATCTCCATCCTCGATCAACGATCGAGATATTCTCTGGGTCTTCAGACCTTTTCCTCCTCTCTCTTCTTCTGGAGTTCTAGATCTGGCACCGCGTTTCCACCTTCACATCGACGACTCTCGTCGCTTCATATTTCCGGACTTCGGAAATCTCAAATCTCAACTTTGAATTTTCCCCAATGTGTTTTATACGGAATTTATAATCCACTGACGCATAACCCTCTCATATCAATGACTGCGATCCCTTTGCATCTTCAGACTTTAGATTTTTCAATTCTCAACTTTCACTCCCCCTTGATGTATGCGGATTGCTGCCGCGTGTCCTCTTGAATCAGATGGTTGATTTTTACTTCGGGTATTTACCCGAAATTCACAGATTTATGCCGCATGTTGTCTAGTTCTGACAACCCAGATTTCCTTCAGGTCTTCGGGTTTCATAAGTTTCAACTTTCAACTAAAACTCCAATTCAATTTACCCAAAGCTTGCGATCTATCACCACTTGTCTCTCTACATCTAACGGTCTAGAGACCTTCAGCTCTTCGGCTCTTCGGCTCTTCGACACTTCGACTCTTCGACGCTTCGGGAGTTTCAAACTCTTATGCACCCATTTATCCGGAGTGATTTTACCTGAAATACACGATCTCCTGACACGTATCCCCCTGGTGATCAACGACCATGATTTACTTCGGTTGTTTGTCCTCCTCCTTGTCGAAAAAAGTCTGAAGTTGTGGATCTTATGCCACCTATCCTCCTTGACGATGGATGGTCCCAAATTACTTCGGGACTTTGACAAGTCCACTCTCTTGCGTACAAAAGGGTTAAGTCTCGTGCACTTACTTCCGAATCCAATGGTTACTGGTCCTTCATGCTCAAATCCAACATACGGGATATGTTCCTCTCCTCTGCGTTTCCCTTGTTCACTGGATGTTGATCTAATGGTCCAGGCTCCTCTCCAAAACCGATCTGACGGTTGTTGTTGCTCCTCCTCTTGAGATTTCGACTTCCTCTAGCTTAGAGGATTTTCTAAGTATTCAAAGGCTCGACCTTTGTTCCTCCTACGAGTCTGTCTCTTGGACCTCGTCTGCACTTTTGAAAAGCATTTGTCTCTTCTGAGCTTGATCTTCTTGAAGATATCGATTTCCCACGCACTCCTTGCGTTTCAGGGATATTGTCAAACTTAGATCGAAGGTTAACGACGATCGACGGTTCACAGTAATTGTGGGGGCCCAACATGGGTGCTCTTTATCAGAGAGTTCGACCTCCGCAATCTGGAAAGTGCTCGCCCAACTTGGTTTAATCGAAATCATTGATCTTCCAGCCCAACGAGATCAATGACATTGGTGAATTGCGGGCTACAAACTAGCGCATCCGCTACTTTCACCTTTGCACTCCGCAATGATTCCCCACCCTCGATTTCCATTCATAGATCAACGGTTTGCAATGATTATGGGGTTTAACCTCGGTAATCAGGGGAGTGCTCGCTTGACTCTAGTCTAATCCTGGTCGTTGATCTTACATTCCCGACGAGATCAACGATGTAGGTTGATTGCAGATGTGAACTAACATGTTCGGTGTCATATTCTTAAGTCATGGGTAGTTCTGGTAATTTGACTATCGTCTAGTTCCTAGATCTAATGGTTGGGATGGTTCCCGGGCATCCTCAGATCTAAGGCTCAGAGTTAACTTCGGGACATCGAGGATTTTACCTCCCTTACGATGAACTTGCTCAGTTCACCGAACTCGCGAAGTTTGAATGACTCCAGGGTTAACTCCCACGCTCTTTCCCGTACTCAACGGTCACAACAGACCATGGCTTCTTCCGAATAGATTTCGTCTGTTCATCTTCCAAACAAGGGACCCTTCCTTTCGATACTTTAACCTCATTGTTCTCCCCAAGCTTCGTTATCTATGAAAGGCTTAAGAGATTTGTGCTCTTTATCTTAAACTTAACACTTGGAAGAATCCTTCCGTGCACCCCTTACGTTCATTCATCAACTCTAGAACTTAAGTGGTTCTCGGTATTTGCCTGCCTCGCAGAGAGACTGTGCATATGTTCACTATCTCTTCTGAGATTTAACAAACTCCCTACTCAAAGGGATTTAGAACGACTAGGAGTGTCGACATGCGTACGTGAAACAGTGCCCAAGGTCGACGAACTGACAGTTCGTGGATCTAGCTTAAGCCACCATAGAGCACAAGCATTTACAAATACAAAACATGTCCAATCTATACTTGATTAAATACACAATTTAAACAAGAATAAAGAGATACAGTATAACCATTAAGAAAACATACACATCCCTGGGTCCTTCACATTATATCCATTTTCATGACATAATTATAGCTTAATTTCACAGGGTATG
>JASDQU010437389.1:80159-92484 GCA_032191745.1 Picea mariana | reverse complement strand
TTTACAAGATAATATCCAAAGTCATAGCCAATAGACTGAAGCCACTCCTTCCCACATTGATTTCACAGGAACATGCGGGTTTTGTGGAAGGAAGACAAATCCTGGATAATATCATCCAAGCCCATGAGATCATTCACACGTTGAAAAGACAAAGGAGAGGGGGGATGATAATCCAACTTGATTTGGTGAAGGCTTATGACAAAATAAGTTGGCACTACATGGCTAAGACATTGGAATCCTTTGGGTTCACCCAACACTGGATCAACTGGATAGTCACTCTAGTCTCAACGACAAGCTACTCACTACTAATCAATGGAGCCCCAACCAAACCTTTCTGGCCATCCAGAGGCATAAGACAAGGGGACCCATTTTCTCCGTTCCTATTCATTCTAATGATGGAAGGGCTAAGCAAAAGTATAAAAAGTGCAACTGTAGCTGGGGAAATAAAAGACATCAAACCTTTTGAAAACTGTCCAACCTCCACACACCAACAGTTCGTTGATGATACCCTACTCCAAGGAACACCCACGGTAAAGAAAGCAAAGGCTTTTAAAAGAATATTAGAAGACTTCGGGGAATCCTCGAGGGCAGAAATCAACCACTCCAAATCCATGATAAATTTCTTCAACACTAATCCAACAATTCAGCGCAACTTGGCCAACATTTTGAGGTTTGAATGTAAAACGCTCCCAATGAAATACTTGGGAATCCCCATGACGAACACAGAATGCACAAAGGCCACGTGGGAAGGAGTTATCAACAAACTGCAGGAGAGGGAAAAAAAATGGACATATAGAACCCTAAACCTGGCAGGAAGGCTTATCCTTACCAAAACGGTTCTTCAAGCAATTCCAACGTATATGATGTCAGTGTTCCCAACCCCCAAAGAAATTCTACAAAAGATAAGAGCCATCCAACGAGACTTCCTATGGCGTGGCGCAGAACATAAAAATAAATGGGCCCTCATGGCCTAGGATAAGGTATGAAGAACAAAAAGCAAAGGCAACATGGGGTTACAGGACCCACGGGTAACCAACAAAGCCTACGGGGAAAAGCTCTGGTGGAGATGGGTAAAAGACAAATCGGTTCTGTGGGAAAACCTATGGAAGGCCAAGTATGCCCCAAACATAAACGACTAGGAGAGAATTCGGTTCACGGGCACAAGGGAGGGATCAACCATTTGGAATATTGCCTGGCACAACAAACACTGGATCCAGAAACACAGCTTATGGGAAGTCAGAAATGGTAGAACAACAAGGTTTTGGGAGGACGCATGGCAATAGGAACCCATAATGGAAAATTCAAACAGGGAGGAACTTCAACAGGAAATGATTAGGCAAGGAAAAACAAAAATCCATCATTACTGGAAGCAAAGGGATGGCAATGCGAGATGGAGGATTTGGAACAAACTTAAGCCACAAAATAGAGCCTGGACCGAAATAATCACGAAAGAGGTGGAGGAGGAATTGGGAAAAAGGGAAATTGGAGTCTCGGAAGAAGAGGACCAATGGGGGTGAATTAAACTTAAAAGAAGCACGGTATTACATCGTGGGTTAGGACCAAGAAAATTCAGAGCAATAGTGGGAAAAATTTTGGAAAAGCCCCCAATGGCCAAAAATCAAAATGCTCAAATGGCTTGTTCTACATAACCAAATTCTAACTTGGGAGAACCTCATGAAAAGGGGTTGCATAGGTTCCTCACGCTGCCATCTCTATCTAGACAAGGAGGAAACAACTAACCACCTCCTCGACGAATGCAGTTACACAACAAAGATTTGGGATTGGGCGGCATACATCTTCCGCCAATCCAATACGATTCGGGGGAACATCAACGCAACCATCAACAATTGGAATCAGGGTTACATTGAAAATGAAATGGTGAACCTACGTTGGGATCTAACATCGGGTATGATCATCTAGGAAATCTGGAAAGAACGAAACATACGCATCTTCAGGAATGAAAGCTTACCGACAGAAAGGATAAAGGATACAATAGTCTCTCAAATAAGAGAAATGGTGCAGAGCCGCAACTGCAAGATGAAGAAGCGCAACTCACAGACCAAGACTCCTGGATCCTGGACCTTTTCCAACTGAAAAATTGGCACAACGACCCAATTGTAGGGTGCAACCCACAACTCCAGATAAGAGCCCGCAACTGGACTCCCCCTCTGTCAGGGTTCCTCAAATTGAAATTTGATGGCACGGCAAAAGGAAATCCAGGAGTGGTAGGGGCAAGAAATGTGATCAGAGGCACTGGCGGTAACATCATCTGATTGTACGTTGGGAGCATGGGAAACTCAACCAACAATGCGGAGAAATTTCGATCCCTCGAACTTGGCCTTGAAATCCTAAGTCGCGAAAGGATGACAAACACCATCGTGGAAGGTGACTCCACCTTGGTTATCAACACGACGAAAAGACTCCAAAATGGCACTAGAGTGGGCAAGGTTCAGCGCCACGAGGGGGTTGGCAAGGAAGGCATGGAACTAGATGGCACCTGGTTCAACATTCTAGATGGGCAATTCAAAACAGACTGCAACCACCTTACGACAAAAGATTGTGAAGGCGGGTTAAGCATGGAAGGTCACATTGAGGAGGACATCGCAAGGCCCCGTGGAAGGTACGTTGGCCCTAGGTAGGATAGGATTGCCCAACAATCTGACTTTATTCATCATGCAAGATTATAATAAGCAACAGACAGACGAAAAAAAACAAGGCCATTATGCCAGTAAGAGGCATGGGGAAAGCACGAGTGACAGGCCAAGCAACAAGTCGCATGCAACGAAGGATGTAAGGCATGTGAGGCAGATGATAACCAGGATGGAACCACCAGGACAAGTACAGGTACGAAGAGAAACATAATTGGATCACAAGTGAGCAAGGGTAGTAATCACACAGGGAAAAAGGACAACCCATCATGACCATACGAGCCTTAACAGGAAAATTGACGGAAGCGCACATCACCGCGAGAAAACCAATATTGAAAGGACGGGCTCACAGCAGGGAAAGGTCAATAAGAAGAGGGACAACAGAAATAGACGTAATCAAAAGGAGCGCAACAACATGGATTATCACAGAATCCAGGGGAAGGAAAGGAAGACTGGGAAGTGAGGCATAGGTTCAGTAACCAACATAGGAGCTACGACACATAAAGTAGGATGGCGTGTCTAAAGAAAACGCACAGGAAAATGAACCCCCTTGGGAAGGAAGTCCTGAACAGTCCAAGGCAGAAAACAAGAATGGCACAGGTTGTGAAAGAGGCGAAGGGCACCTTCCAAACTCGGGTTGCACCGAAGGGGAAGGAAACCATCCCCCGATGGGAGAAGGAATTAAAGAACAAGTGCAAAGGTAAAGTGTGGGATGCATTGGTACAGAAAGCAGACTGGGTAACTGATCCGGGGGCCACACAACCTAGGGAAACACTCTACCACAAAATGATGGAGATGGCGTGGATAACAAAGATGATGATTGGGAAAGTAATCTCAGAGAGTGAAGAAGCCAGGCAGGGGGATAACAAGGAAAACAAGACAATGCTGGACGAGATCCTGCATCACATCAGCAGTCTGGAAACCATTACCAAACTGCTAGTAGAGGTAGAGAAGGACCATAAATGTAAGATGGAGCGTTTGGCTGCCCAGTTCCACCTCTACCTTTGTTATTTCCATCACATGGACATCACGCCTGCCGATGGACACAAAGCACCAACTCAAATTAGGAAGACTTGCACGACCTCACAGAAGGAAGATAACAAGAGCTAGGCGGATGGTGGGAAGGAGCACCCCCAGGTGCAGAAACACTTCATCATCCCGGATTAATGATTTGGTAGGCTATAGGTAGTCATGTCAGGTTAGCTCATATACCTTTCTTGCTCTAGTTTAGGAGGATGTTTTTAGGTTCTTCCTTTATGTATATGTTTTTTCTCCAACTGAACATGGAAGGTCTGGTCTGGTTTCCCTTGGTGGCAGACCATAACCATCCCTCGTTAATTTCAACTTGCACAACTAGGGACCCCCTGGTTTGGTTTCCTTCTAGGCAGACCAAGAGGCCCACCTTTTGTACCATATTATCTTCAGTAATATAGATCCATACGCTCACTTACAAAAAAATAAAATACAATTTAGACAACAAAAAGTGGAAATTTCATCCAAACTTATATCACCCAGTTTTAATAAAAAAAAAAAAACAAAAATAAAAAGTTTAACAAAGCTTCAACTAAATATATGTGAAATCCAATGCTCCAATAAAAATATGTTAAATAATTAGTTTAAATCTCTTTTTAAGTAATTTAAGAAATGTTTAATCACATAAATCATATTTATAAATATGATAAATTGTTATGAGATAAAATTGGTAAAAATATGTGAATGTATTATAGCTAATATGTTAAATGTTTATTATAAGATAAAGTTTATTTGTTGTTAACCATTATTTAATTCTAAAACAATATAATAAATCATTTTTTTTTTTAAATTTATAACATATTGATATTAAAAAACAATATTAATGTAAATAGTAATATTGTTTTGACTGTGCAGATACAATTAAACTTAATTTAAAATTTAAAAACACAATAAACTGATAAATTTAATTTAAAGAAGAAACAAATCCATAAACTTAATTTAAAGTTTAAGGATAAAATACAATTCAGTTATAAGGAAAAAAAAGGTAGAGAAGAAAACTTTCGTGGTAATGGTGAACAATCTCGCGATCAAAACGGAAGACCCCTCCCATGAGGCCGTTAATGTTGGTAATGTTCTCTCTGGTGAAAACACGAGGAGTCGATCTTAGAAATAGAAATGAGAATTGAGGAGTCGATCTTATAAATAGAAATGAGAATTGAACTTAAGACATTTTTTTTTTTTTTAAATATTTTTTTTTCCATTTACACAGTACTTATCAATAGGTCTATATTGTTATAGGCAACATGCAAGACATTTATTACCTATCAAAAATAGATCATTTAGTAAAGAATTAAGTGAATGAATAGTCTCTTTTAAAGAGCCAGATTGCATGTTGTTTTTAAGTGGAAGCGGTATCATCCTGTGTATCATAAGTTTGTTGGATTATTACAATGCGAATTTTGAAAGATATCAAAATCCATCATCATGAAAAAAAACCTGGGTTTAATTGTGAGAAGGATCCATTATCAAGACAAAAACTTGGGTTTAATTGTAAGAAAAGTATTTTTTACAATTAAACTCAGGTTTCTTGTCCTGATGATGGATCGTGATATGAATCCTAAACGTCCAAATTTAATTGACAGTTCGTCTGAAAACAGTTCTCACCACATAAATCTCCGTAATCAGAATACACATAATTGTTAAGTATTTGAGAATACACATAAGTAGGTTTGTGAAATTATTCACAATATAAAATTGTTAAGTATTTGTAATTACATAATGTTTGAGATTTAAAAAATATTTGATTACATAATAATAAAAACATAAATCAGATTTGTAAAATATGACAAATAACTCTCTTCTAATTACTCTTAGAACATTTCTCATGACACATAGACCATGTTCTTAATCATTTAAATTTACTTTTAAGTTACATTTAATTACATAATAATAAAAACATAAATCACATTTGTAAAATATAATAAATAATCAATTTAAATCTATTTTTAAATTAAATTTAAGAAATGTTTGATTATATAATAATTAAAATATAAATCAAATAAATTATTATTAAATAAAATTGTTAAAAACATATGAATTTAATAAGTTAAATGTTATTATAAAATATAATTTATTTGTTTTTAATAATTATTTAATTCTAAATAATATAATAAATTAAAATAATTTAATTTCTTTTTAAAATTTGATAAATCATTATTGATATTAAAATACAGTACCAACTTAAATAGTAATATTGTTTTGATTATCTCTATAAAGAAGTGACAAACCAATAAATTTAATTTAAAATTTAAAGATAAAATACTACTCACAAATATTAAAAAAAAAAACTTATTCTAAAGATTTTTTTTTTTCTTTTCAATTTTTTATTAATTTTGTTTCAAATTTAATGAAACTTTGTGAAATTGTTGAAACTACAGAGTTGAGTGATTAAGTTAGCATAGTGCCCCAAATTTATTCTGAAAACTCAATTCATTTATATTTTCAAAAATATAATTTAGACAACAAAAACTCATCCAAATTCATGTCACATAATTTCAATAAAAAATATCAAAAAATAAGAAGTTCAAACAACCCCTAAATTCAAGCAAATACTATAAATAATTAATTTAAATATATTTTTAAACATTTGTAAAATATAAGAAATTGTTATAAAATAAAATTGTTAAAAAATATAAATGTATTGAACCTGCACACATAATAGATTTAGCTAAACAATAATACACATATTTGCTGAGAGAATTTAAGAAAGAAGAAGAATGAGAGAAAGAATGAAAGAATTCACATTAAAACTCTTATGAATAATGAATAATTTACACATGATATACTCTGTATAACTCATTGAGTGGCCGCTGTAGAACCAATGGGCCATACTTGTGGTGTAGAGTGAACTGCCACCTAGTTGAGTTAACTAGTCAACTAGTCTTCAGTTAACTGATTCAATAGAGAGTAGTGAGGAGTTCACTCACGGAATCAAGAGTGAATCAAGGGTAAGCGAAGCTCCAGTCTAGTGATGATACCAACCCAAGGTCGAATTAACATGGTGATGATCCCAATGTTGCATGGTGACAAAACCAATGCATCATCTAAACTCAACTCAACTAGTCAAACTGAAGTTGAAAGAGAATATTCTTTAAGTGGAATATTCTCCCCTAAAATATATGAAACTGGATAATGATTAATTATGACTAATAAACAAGGAAAAACCTTAGGAAAAAATTTTCCTAAATATATGTGAAGTAATTCCAAAAAAAAATGTAAATATATTATAATTAATATATTAAATCTTTATTATAAGAAAATTTTTATTTGTTATTAATAATTATTTAATTTAAAATAATATAATAGATTAAAATAATTTAATTTGTTTTTAAATTTTGATAAATCAATCTTGATATTAAAATACATAGTAATAGTATTTTGAATGTGCCCCAGATTCCGGTGCTAACAATAGCAATAGATATTTATGTATGATACAATGCAGAAAGATAGCATAGTTAATTGGCCTAGATTTTTAAGATTTTGTCTAATTGTTTTATCTTTTGGTTCTTTTTTTTTGAAATCTGTAACATCTATTTATAAGAAATCACAATTTTATATCGTTTAAATTGTATTTGTGAATTCAGAAATAGATTTTATGTACTAAAAACTTGTTATTAACCACTTAAATCTGCAGATTCAATAAATTCTAATCAAATTTCAAATTAAAAAAAAACAAAAACAAAAACAACCTTAATACGGAAGTAATAAGGTGCCATCCATTTGGAATCCAATTAGCAAAACAACCCCCAGATACCAGAAGCAGAAGTTATGGTACGATCCATTTGGAAATCCAATTAGCAAGACAACCGCCAGATACCAGAAAGCGATCAATATTCAACCTGGATATTGGCAGTCGAATACCAGATGGACCTTGACTCTCCTTCTGCAAATCCTACCAGATAATCCTACTTTAATTTTTGTTAGAAAGATTGTTGGAAAGATAGTTGATAGTACGTATTTTGTAATTTTGCGAGGTTCATACTTTGTTAATATATGTTGATAGTTTTAAAAAAAATAAGTTGGTTTGATTGTTTTTATAAATATATAATTTAATTTAATTTAAAATTTAAAAATACAATAAATAATAAATTTAATTTAAAGAGGCAATAAACTAATAAACTTAATTTAAAATTTAAAAACAAAATATAATTAAATTCTAAGATAAAAAAAATTACAGTAATTTATAGTTTTTTTTTTTCATTAATTTTATCATGAAATTGTGGGAGGGTAGATTATTTTTCAGTAAGAAAAAAATCTTATATTAGTAAATATAATATTGTCTTTTTTTAGATCATTACAAAACTGTAGTGAAAACTCAATAAGGTTTTTTTGTTCTAAAAACACTTGTCCATCACTGTTCATAAAATCAACACCTGTCCATCACTCTTCATAAAATCACTGCGGAATATACAACATTATCCAAAATTGCCTATATATTAACATAATTCCAATCCACAGAGTATCCTATAAACTGGTATTTATTCTTTCATATATTTCTTGTTGTCCATTTGTGATCTGTGAACAATATATACCGTCTTCCTCTAAAAGCAATGCTTCCTTTGAAAGTCGATCAACAATCTGGTTATGTGTTATATATATATGTTGTGCTTTGATTTGTTGAAAATGACTGCCCACGATCTAATTTTTGACATCCAAAATTATTTTAGTTAGTGTACCAGTCTATAATAACCTTAGAATCGCCCATCAAAAGTAACCTTGATACCTTTTTAATATAAGAAAAATATAAAATTAACGAAAGAGCCATCAATTCCCCTTTAGAATTTGTTCGTTTTCCACAGTTCATTTTTAGTTTATAAGTGCCCATTATTGGACATTTCAGAATGACTCCAGCCCAACACTTTGTTGCTCTTTCCTGTAAAGCCCCATCAAAAAAACCTACTGCCCCGGCCCAATCAAGTAAAAGTGGTTTATCAATCCTTTTGAGAAGAGTATCATGTGTAGATTTTTGTTCCCCCCAATCCTGTAGAATGTAATTACAAACTCTAACATGGTTTTTTTGTTTATCTTAAAAAATCAACAGGTTCCTATGCTTCCAAACCTCTCAACTGATAAAACAAGAGACTTCCATCCAATTTTCTCTTTTGTTTGACCAGTTTAGTAGACTGTTTTCAAAAAGTCCACCTTGCCAATTATTAACCAACTTTAGTTCCTTATAGATAGTTTGTCAGATATTTGTTATGAAACTACAATCCCCAAATAAATGCGCCACACTTTCTTCACTTTCCTTGCCAAGTACACAGATGCTAGGACCTCGAAAGCCCCTTTTTATCAAGTTATCCCATGTAAGTATTTTATGTTCTATCATTAACCAGACAAACAATTTTACTTTCATAGGTAGTTGTCACTTCCAAATCTTAGAATACCAAAATTTTGTCTCTTCTCCCCTATCCTCCAACATTTGAACTTCATAAGCTAATTTGGTAGTTACTTGGCCTTGTTTGGTATCCCAAGACCACAGTAACCTGTCTTTCTCATTATTTAATTCAATTCCAACACTTACCGACCCTTTTGTATAGTTTATCCATTCTTCTTTTTGTACTCCTTCCAAGCCTAAATTATCATCTTTTTTCTACAATATAGAGTTAATACCTTCCTGTGTGCTTGTCCCTGCATGAGAAAGACAGGTAATCCCTTGTTCTTTTAGCTTTAATAAAAGCTTTTCAGAAAGTTTATAGAACTAGTAGGATCCCACCATATGATCAGTACCATAGGATCAACCCCAATTCTGATATCTCTCCCACTGCGAGGTTTCCAAACCAACCAATCATATATTATACTTACCGAGGAGGTAAGTGCTCTCGAAAAATTTGAAGTTCCATTCCAATTTTTTCGCCTCTGTCTAAAACACTTCTTAACAGTTTTCCTTTTAAGGTATTTTAGCAAAATTACCTCATGCCAAAGACCACGTAGCATAAGACATCTCCATAAGCTTTCCAATGCTTGTCCAAATATATAAATATTTTAAATTCCCCATCCACCATCCTTTTTGGGTTTTGCTATCTTTTTCCAGCTTGTTAGATGCATACCTTCTTTTTCTTTTTTACCAGACCACAGGAAGTTGAACATTCTTCTTCTAATATTGTTTAGTACACATTTGGGGATTTTTGCCAATGACAACCAATATACCGAAATACTTTCAAGTACTGCTTTTACAAGTATGACTCTACCACCCAGGGTAAGCCACCTATGATTCCAACTCAAAATTCTCTTTTCAATTTTTTTCTCTAACCATAACCAGTCCACTCTTGTATAACACTTTGGTTTGATGTAAAATCCAAGATACTTAAAGCCTCTATCTAAAGGTTTAACTTCAAAGGGGAACAATTCTTTCAACAAATTAATCTCTATATCATTCCATAACTAGATTTCTGAGTGTTGAATTCAATCCCTGTAGCCTTGCAAAATAATTCCAAGATCTCCTTATATGCTTACCATACATCAATACAACCTATCCCAAACATTATTACATCATCTGCAAACATTAAATGTGTAATATTTAACTCTCTCACCACATGAACACCCTCAAGTTTCTTTTCTCAAACTCTCTCCTGTATAATTCTGCTCAGCCCTTCAATAACAAGAAAACAAGTCTGAGGAAACCCCAATCCACCCTATCATATGCTTTGACTAAATTCAATTTTAGTACCACCAATGCTTTTTGTTTCTTGACTTTTATGCTATGTAGTACCCAGATTTGAGTACTTGATTTTGCATAATCTCATTATTCTAAGATTTTTTAGTAAACTCAATCCATTTATACATTCAAAAATATAATTTAAATAACAAAAATAATTGAAATTTCATCCAAATCCAAATTTCCTTAAAAATATATCAAACAACAAAACTGATATCCATTAATTAAACTACCACAACCCTTAATATCTAAGTTATGGTGCCATCCATTTGGAAATCCAATTAATTGACTTCAACAAAGATAACCGCCAGATACCATAAGACCAACAATATTCAACCTACTACTCAACATTGAATGTTGCATAGCTTGGCCGCTTCCCTTAAAAAGATAGTTGATACTACAACTTTTGTAATTTTTACAGCTTTTGTAATTATGTTCATAATTTTTACAGCTTTTGTTATTGATAGTTTTAAAATAATAATTATTTTGATTGTCTAATAAATATTTAATTTAATTTAAAATTTAAAAACATAATAAATAATAAATTTAATTTAAAGAGGCAACAAACCAATAAACTTTATTTAAAATTTAAAGACAAAATACAATTGAATCATAAGATAAAAAAAAAATTGCAGTATAGTTTTATTTTTTGAGTTTTTTATTAATTTTGTTATAAAATTGTTGGAACTATTTGAGTACTTTAGTTTGCATAATTCCACTATTCTAAATTTTTTTTTAATCAAACCTATTTATATATTAAAAAATACAATTTAATTAACAAAAATAATTGAAATTCCATCCACATTTATATTACCAAAAAATATAAATTTAAATTTCCTTAAAAATACAACCAAAAAAACACAACTGAAATCCAAAACTTCTACAATACTTTACCCATTATCACAGGGCAGCCCCGCCAAAAAGAAAGAGTAAATATGAATACGATAGAATAGCAGGAAACGACACAGCTACAGCATTAGAAATGCACGGCATTGTGATATTGGAGTTTACCAAAATTATTGCAGCAGAAATAAAATAATAAAACGGTTATCGGGAAGTCTAGTACAGTGGTGCGCGAGAACAGAATGCAAAAGGCCCTGCTGAGTAGAGAAGAAAATTTTCGTGGTAATGGTGAACAATCTCGCGATCAAAACGGAAGACCCCTCCCATGAGGCCGCCATTAATGTTTGTGAAATGGGCGCATGTTTTCTCCGGTGAAGACACGAGTCGGACGTCGCAGAAATCCTGGGGATCGTATTCGTCTTTGCTATAAATCTCAAAGCCGTCCAATACGACGTAGAAATATCCCACCTCGTCCGTCTTCCCCACCGTGTACATCGCCGGTCGATTCTTCTGGTCTTTGCACGACACTCCAACGGTCGCACCTGCATATTATAGACACAAAAAATAGCTTTAAAAAACTCAAAAACCAAAGATCATTTTTATAAAAAAAAATCCCAATCCAATTCCACAATGATAATGAATGAGAGCAATTACCGCTTATTGGTTTGGAGCCTTCCAGAGAATGGTTTCCTGACAGATACTCGCAGCTCTGGCACACTACCACGCCCTGCACCGCTACCTTTGATTTACTAAATACTTTGTATGACTCGACGGGGTGGCTGGATCCATAGATTCCACCTGGATTGCCACGGGTACGGGCAGCCTGCAATGATATAATTAGCAAACAAAAGGAAACTAGCAGTGTACGACTGTGTTGGAAATTGCATAACGCCATTTTCAGCGACGAGGAAGAAGAGGGCCGCTGTGTTTGATAGGGGAGGATGGATGGATGGATGGAGCATGGAGATCATATAAATAGAAAGCCGATCTTATAAATAGAAATGAGAATTTGAATCCATGCGGAAACGACGTGGAGAATAAGAGGCGCACGTCGTCCACTAATGCAACGTGCGACGCACTTATTCCATGTTTTTCTCCGTCAATATCTGTTGCGCTCCACATTATGTAGATTACTTTATTTAGAAAT
>JASDQU010437389.1:60261-72777 GCA_032191745.1 Picea mariana | reverse complement strand
CGTCCACAGGCACGTCCACTCAACAGATATTCTTTTCCCACTGCATTACACATGAGATTCATCTGGAGTTTCTCGTCAACTCTTCTGATCAGAGGAGGCTAATACATCATCTTCATTTCTATTCTCATGACGATGCACCCAACACTTTGGGATTTCACACATTCACCTTGTGCTCAGCCACAAGCACGTCTAACTCTGCAGATCACTTTTCTCTCACTGTGTTACACAGGAGAATCATCTGGAGTTCTTCCCAAATCTCTGTATGGAGGATGTCATCTCTATGTTCCAGGTCTGTCTTAGATAGGAACCACACACCCTTCTCAGGGGCTTTCTCTCAGGTCTGTAAGCTGGAGAATGTCTCACATAGTTGCAATGATCCACATCTCACAGATTTGTAAGTTGGGGAATGTCTCACATAGATGCAATCATCAACACCCATAAACATGGATCACATCGCTCAATACCATATATAATAGCATAAATGTCCATTAGATCCAAGTTATTCGAATCTCCAACATCAAGGAAGCAAGGATGATAGACTGTACTCTTGGTCCCTCCTCTAGTAGATACATGGAAATCATTCACTCAAAAACTATGAGGAAATTCATTAGAAAAGACATGTTTTGGATGGATATTATCATTTAAGGTTAATGCACTCTTGTATGCATTGTTGGATATGTTTTGAACTTAATGAGATTGGTGAAAACATGACAAAATTTATTCTACTCCCATGCTAATACATTTTTACATACTAGTTAGGGAATTGGAATTGTTGAGGATTCCTCATGGAAAATAGAAAAAAAAAAGATGAAAAAAAAAGTGTCTTTACATGATAGCTACATTCACATCCTCATTTTATGGCACCACAAAGGTAAATGATTTATATCATAGATTATCATAAACTTTATTATTTTGGGGGTCAAGGTTTATTTTGTTTCTTTGTTTAAGCTATGAAAGATTTTTCATAACTAATGTATATATGGATTTACATTTAGTGTTTTAGTTTTTTTAATTCCTTGATGGAGTTGTTTGGTTTCCAATGAAATAATAGTTGAACAACTTTTTCAAAGATCACCAGTGAACTATGCCTCTCTTCTTTTCTATCTACCTAAATCTTATCAATCTCACAAGGAGATAATTGAAACAATCTAAGCAAAATTTAAATATGAATGCTTCAAGATAGGGTATAATTTATAGTTTCAAATCTTTAAGTTTGTAACATAATGTTTTCTAGGCCATATTCAACTAATCAATTATTATTTCACAATCATACACACAAATAGCTTGCTACTTGAGTATTTATTTATGTATACAGTTTGTTTATKTATTTGTTTTGTAATATAATGTTTAAATCACCCTAATGGCACCTTTTGTTGACGATATCTTGGACACATCACCTCTAATGAAGAAGGTATCTTTTATTTTTGAATTTAATGGCATTAATTGGCCTTAGAATATCATGGACTATAATATTTTTTGGGTTGGATTTATTTTGTTTCTTCTGTTTAAGTTATGAAAAGTCTCATATCCACAATGCAACTTTTAGTTTGTACAAAGATCTATAGTTTTATCATACCTACTCTATATATGTATTTTGAACAACACCTTTTCCTTCTCCATTACATTTCATGTCCATGTTTTATTTATTTCTTGATGGAGCTATTTGGTTTCCAATGAAACAATAATTGATCATTTTTTTCATAGATCATGGGTGGACTATGTCTTTCATCTTCTATATCTTCCCGAGTATTATAAATATCGCAAGGAGTTAATTGCAACAATCTAAATATAATTGAAATATAAATGCTTCAATATGTGGTATAGTTTATGGTTTCAAATATTTAAATTTGTAACAGTGTGTTTTCTAGACCATCTCCAACTAGTCAATTATTATTTGAGAAACATATATGCAACTATCTCACTACTTGAGTATTTGACACAATTATTATTTCAAAATCATACAACAATGGATGATGATATAGGGTCAAGGATTGAAAGATAGGTTGTTTTTATTCCATAGGAACACCAATTCAACATTTCTACTAAGGATTGTGAAAATGTCCAATCACCAGATGAGGAAAAAGCCTCAAATGAATGAATATGGAATACCTGTTTTTATAACCCTAAATTGCACCATACATGCATAACTGGCATTCGGGCCTCTTACTTACTGTTTTTGCCAAGCCATCATTGAGCAGCTCTTCTTAAAAACCCTATTTTTGAAGATGTACGTGCCTTGCACCACTACTAATTGCATAGACACACTTGTTGTATCACTAAATCTCGCATACATATGCTAGTTGCACCATTACAACCTGCGTATACCCACAAATGTTACAAAAATTAAATAGTTGCAAGGAATTCGTTGAGATTATGGACTATTGGGTAGTTTTCCAACTGTCCCACCGCCTATAGCCCATCACCCAACCGAATAACCATCCTTTTGTCATATAAAAGGAGGTGTTGAGGTCTCATTCCTAAGAGAAGCATAAGAACAATGAAACTATGCCCGTTTCACATCCCCTCCTTGCCCCAAGAATTTGCAGCCACCTTGTGAGTTTTGAGCCAAAATTGTCCATTCTTGCCTTTTTCCTCCATTATAAGCCTATGTCATTTCCCTAGAGAGAAGTGTGAGAGGAGAAAGATATGTGGAAGTGAAGTTGGAGCTTGGTGAAGAGGAGCCCAAACCAGGTTCGAGGAGCAGTCACCGATCTCAATGTAAGTAAACTTTGTGATATTAATAAAAGAAATACTTTTTCTGTCCCGCAATATGATGTGTTCAATATTTATGTTTGATTTATGTTCTATACTGACATCTAACCCACTAATTCATATATGAGATACATGTTCGTAGTTTCTCGTTTGTATTTTTGTGAATGCAGGTCAGCCTTGGGAGGAGACTTGTAGTCGAGGAGCAATCGAACGTGAAAGGATCGACATCGGACGCGGAGTTTAAGGTAGAGTTACCATATCTTTTTACTTTGCATTTCTTGTATGAATGTGGGGTATATTCAGGGTAGTCTAAAGAGTAGGAGAATTTTAGATGGTTAGATCTACCTACATGTTGAACCTTAGTGTAGTCCATAGGGGGGTTTTCCCACTATAGCAGAACTGACGACCATATTGCGGAAACATCTAAGGTTTTAGGGGGTTTTATGGGTGTTTTAATTGGTTTGATTACCTTTTTTGAGTTTCTTTAAGTTGTTGAGTCTTTAATGGATTCTGGTCTGTCATACCAGTACTCCCTGCCTTTTCAGTCTGACTATTAGTTTTCTTTTTTGAGAAGTTACAGAGGTGTACGCGACCTGTAGTGGGTCTGCATGCGTACATACGTGCCCTACCTTTACACAACCCGCATACATACGTAGGTTGCTTAAGTGTCAGTAGTGTGCCTGTGTCAGGAATCTTTTTCCTTAAGAAAGGGGCAGCCAACCTCTTCCCTGATTGAAGTCCTACTTCTCAGAGGTTTCTTGATTTAGTACTGGTCTCTATAGTTACAGTCTTTAGCCTAGGTTTGACGTCAATTTGCTTATCTATTTTAAAAAGATTGCTTGTGTTTTCTTTGAAAGGGTTTGAGACGATTTTGTGAGTCTTTTCTGATCAGCCTGTTTAGTATCGTCAGTGACTCCCTGCGATCTGCAGTAGACCAGAAGTCAGTTTTTTGGTCTTGTATTGTCTTCACTTTTTCCCTTTTACTTTCTTTAGAAGAAAAGAAAAATAATTTATTTCAAGTTTCTTATTTTGGAGCATAAAAATAAAAAAAATATGATTTCATTTTATTTGTTTGGTTAAGTAGTTAGGTTAGTTGTCTTTACTTATCAGGAGAAAGAGTTATTTTCTTTAAGTTATTTACTGAATGGTTAGAACTTTAAGTAGCTCGTAGTCGAGAGCAAGTTAGTTTTGGGTTTTTCTTTTAAAATATCTTAGAAACAGTAGTTACGAAAAGTTGGTTAAAGGGTTTAAATTTGCAAATATTTATTTGTTAAAAGAAGTAATTTTTCTTTCAGTTACATTTATAGCTCTTCTCTTTCGTCTCTTAAAATACACCACTAATTTCATTTACGTTTCCTTGACTTAAGACAAGCCACTTAAAATTAACGCTTAATTAAAATTAATTAGACTTCATGTTTGTAGGGTCCATAAACTAGTCTAGGCTAGAGCCTTGATTTAAGTTGGAGAGGAAACTCTTCAAGACTATAAAACAAACATATGAGTTTGTGCTATGGAGTGTAAAAATTCCAATAAGCATGAAATTCATCCGGGAACCCCCTCTAACATAGGGGCTAAACATGAGGTAACGTGCAGAAGGGTAGTGGAGATAACCCCTCCAAAGCCAGACCAAGCGTAGTGGGGAACGCATATATAGGACTTGTCTTGGGATTCTTTTGATCGCATTTTCCACAAAGCTTCGTGGGTCTCGAATCCGTTTGACGTCCTCAGTTGTCTTCCAGAACACTTTCTTTCGATACCCACGATAGTTTTTGGGCTTGATACCTTGCTCCTTGCGGTCCACCCAACTATCGATTGTACCCGCCTGGTGATTGTTCACGAGCAGGAAACCCAGTTGCCTTTATGTTAGGGACTTACACAGGTGACCACGGGGGTATACCACGGTACCTAGGGTAGACATCGGGCCACACTTTTCAGAGTATACCCAGAGGGTTCTTCCATGTTCAAGTTTCACTTGCACCGCTAAGTTTCTCTAGTGTTGGCTGGTGTAACTGTTCTTCCAAATAGTTAGTGGTTTTTCTTTCTTCGTCTTGTAGGAACTTTCTAGTGTGTGCTTGGTCTTCAACATTCAAAAAGCCTTACTGTGTCATTGATATTCTCATAGAGTGGAAGTTCAAGAGCCTTATTGATCACAAAGGATTTTGGGCCTGCCACCGGTTAATTTGGAGCCACCACCGCCATCATTAGGAAGAAGACTTGACTAGCAAGGGTCATTTGAGGAAACTAGGCCACAGGAAACTGTGCTTGATCCATCTTCGAGAGGAGAACACTCGTATCTGGAGGAACCGACAATTTCTAACCTTGGAGTGGAAGATCTTGGTCCGTATAACCCTCCGACCACTGACTTGTTGGCACCCATCGTGGTACAATTTGTCCCCCCAAGGGTAACACATCACGAGCATTAGATAGTCCTGCAAGCAGCAATGGAAGAAAATGCTACTACTTCGTCATGGAGTCCTCACACTCCCTCTACGACTGCCACCACTGGGGTCGTTCTGCCTCCTAACTCACCTTCACAGGTCTTGACCACCTCTACTTCGGGCAGCGGTCTGATTCCATCTATGGCAGTGATCACTGCACCATTCACACTGAGTGCGATGGGCCTTCCATTTTCATACGGGATGCCCAGCTTTGATACGAACTCGGTCCTCACTTATTCCACCCTACAGACCATGGGTCTAGGGGCATGGAGCTCAAATGCTCCTCTGCAAGGGTCCATGGGGGGCACCTTATCCCCCTATACTGCTCTCCCTTACGGCAGAGGTCACATACCTCCTTCGTCCCCCTTGCTCGATGATGCTTCTCAACAGCCCGTTTGGCCAAACATGAATTACAACTTGTTCGGAGCAGGTAGTCAAGGACCTTCTTCCAGCACCACTCTGGTGGGTTCTTTGACGTTCTCTTTTTTCAGTGAGTTTGGTAACAACACATTCTCGTCAGCTGCCATCTTGACCGGGGGAAACCCTGGTTTTGGATCACAAAATCTTGCACATGGTACTATTCCTGCACAGGGGGAAAACACCTCTCAAGGACCCTGGAATCCATGGCAGGGATCAATCCCCTCGTCAGGGATTATGACCAGGGGAAACCCCTTCCATGGTCAATGGAACCCCAGGCAACGCTCAGTACCTATGCCCATCGGATCGACAGGGGGCAACCCTTTCGAGAACCTTTGGAATACAGCGTCGAGAGAAATCCCTTCCCAGCCCTCAGCATCCTATTAAGGGAGTCAGCTGATGACATCTCAACAAGCGCAGTATCCAAATGCTAGCCATGGCCATGGTTTTTACCAGAACCCTGGTCAACAACCTAAATTTTCATGGCAACCTGGTGCTAGCCAAATTCCAAGCTCCTTTCCTCCTATACATACTCAACAACCCAAGCTACCTTTTTCTGGCAACGTTGAATTTTCCAAACTTGTCAAGATTGTTAAATGACTCAATCTGTCATGATCTGCGTTGGCCTCCTATGCCAACCAAGTTTCCCTCGGACATTCTGAAGTTTGAAGGTAAGCCTAACGAAGATCCAGGAGATCATGTGACCACCTTTCACCTATGGTGCTCATCCAACTCATTGAGAGACGACTCCATACAGTTGCATATATTTCAACGCACTCTTATCGGGAGTGCCGTGAAATGATACATTGAGCTTGACCTCTCAAGATACTCTACTTTTGGCGAATTGGCAATGTTTTTTCTAAACCATTTTCAATTACCTGTGAGATACGATGCCGACACCGAATTGTTGGCCAACTTTGAGCAAACAAAGGATGACCATATCTCAGATCACATCTGAGAATGGCGGGGTCGGAAGAGTTTGATAAAAGTGTTAGCTCCACCAACATTCCTGCTGGAGTGGTTCCTTAAATATTTGGTACCCCATTTATCCAAGGACATTGCAACGTCTAGGGTCTTTTCAGAGGAAGAGTCGATAATGAGAGCTCAATAACTAGAACTGATATACTCTCAGTCTTGTTTGCTTTACGAATTTTTGCTAGATATGCCGCGGTATATTCTTGACAAGACCATACACAAGTCTGGACCACATGTCGATGGCATCGTTGGTTTAGCACAAGCGAAGCCCACTGATCGGTTGTCGAATCAATTGCAACAATTGTCAATACAATAGACAGTGGCCAACCCAACCCCTGGTTCAGCTTCTCCCCCTACTCAAACATCGGATGTACATAGTGTGCAATCAATGAACCCGAAGGCAAACCAACAGCCTGACAGAAAGAAGAAACAACGAAAGAATGGTAAGGGGGATAAGAAACCTGCCAAAAAATCTTGGGGGGGCAACACAGAGAAAATAAAGTCGAAGCATCCATGTAACCTTTTCACGGAAGGCCACCCGACTCACATGTGACCTCAACTTGTGGAGGCCCAAAATTTACTGGTGCAGCAACAACCTATTGTATTAACGAACCCATTTCCTCATGGGAAAAATTTAACTCAAGCCTCTTCGAGCGCGGATGGGGGCAGTCAGGGACCCCCTCCATCTTCTAGTAATCCTTCATTCGCGAACGTGTATATGATGAAAGGTGATGCCTACATAGAGACTAGCGCACACGATTACAGAATGCCTGGAACTTCTAAGAAGGGTAAAGAAGCAGTAAACCCATATGTTCCTCTCTATATTAAGAAGACGATGGGTGAAATAATGACATGCATCCTGAAAGGTGCATTCAATAAAGCTTCGCATAATCCAAACGCGAGGGCCACCCAAAATTACTCTGTGGTGGAGGATTTTTCACAAAACCCTTGCATGATGTCAGCTTTGGAGGTCCTCGAGAGCTACCCTTCCTAGAGAAAGGCTCTGCTAGTTGCCTTAGGATCCGCTGAAACCTGTAATCTGGGAATGATCATGCTTGATACGATCGACTTGAAGCCTTGTCTCCCATACCATGTTGTGTTTAAGATAGTAGTGGCTCACCCCACATAATCTTTTACTCTATACATTTTCCGCACGATGGTTGATGAGGGTGCCTCGACATGCGTGATGTCATTGGCATATTTGAAGGCCATTGGCCAACCCATTTTGTCTCTGTCGCCTACTATGCTTACTACTTTCGACGGTCATTTTTTCAAACCACGTGGAATCATCCCTTATTTCCCTGTGCAGTTAGGAGGGAAGACCATGTGCATCGAAGTTGAAGTGGTCAATGCGCTTCTCGACTACAACCTGCTGTTAGGAAGGAGTTGGAAATATGCCATGCATACAGTGGTTGCCACATTTTTTCGAGTCTTGTTGTTTCCACACAAGGGTCAAATCATGACCATTGATCAATTGTCCTTCTCCAGGCTTGACCCTTCATCAGGGGCATCCACGGTCCAGATGATTGATAACCCACATCCCGACGTCGTTAATGTGGGGGTTGGTTTGTGCCCACCTTTGATGGGTAGGTTCAATTACCCACCTCCTTTTGGCGATGTCAAGATGATATCGGCTATCCCTGACTAGCCTAGGGTTGATATTTTTCAAGTGTCATTGTTTCGTATGACTTACTTTACCGATCCGTGGACTCTTCCTTTGTTGGGTATGTGTTATATTCTTTGCACGAGACGGAGTGTCTGAGCGCCTGCGCCAAGTGCATAGGGGGGTTAGAGGGGGGACCGCTAGGCCCCCCCTTGGGGGGTCCAGGGGTTCGGGGGCAGTGCCCCCGAATTTTTTTTTTTTCGGGCCGACATATTTCCCGGACCACATGATATTAGGTGGTTTTTCGGCACATGGTCTTTTGCCAATGGTTTTCTATTTCCGGTTAAGGAATTAGGGTTTTGGATGCCGCTGGCTCCTATATGTATATTGTATTGTAAACAATGTAACACACTGTATGAATATAATATATGTTGGTTTTCCCGGTTTGGGTTTCCAGGTGAAAAATCTCTAAGTAATGTTTGTATTTGCCATTGTATCTTTTCTGTTCTTTTCTGAATATCAATTTGCAGTAGATATTGTACAAGGTTAGAATTTACATCCTTCCCCATCGTCTTTGATGGAAGGGATAGGGAATCTTGGCATGTCCATGCCCTTGTTTTCAAAAGAATTTGTGTACTCCATAGTCCAACAAGCTTCAACCAACCTTTATCTGAATCCCGCACAGGAGCTAGATCCAGTTCTCAAGCCTATTTGGGCTCAAGATTCCCTTGCCACTATCGATTCTTTAGACTTGATATTTCCCTCTAATGAGGTTATTTAAGAGGCATTGACTGGTCCAGAAAGACCCTGGGACGATCTCCATCATAGATCTTATTTCCTCCCAGAGTTAAGAAGAATAGAGGCAGGAGAATTTGTGTTGACTATGACTAGATACAAGTCTTGTCCTATTAATACTATGGCTACGCACGTAGTTTATACCGAGGGTAATATGGAAACCATCGTTGAAACGATACCTATTGACATCTAGAGAACCCCTGGCGTCATGGAGAATGTCTTCGTTGGAGCGGACTGCTCCCCTGCGGAGATTCAAATCTACACAACTTTATTTAAATAATTCCGCAAAGTTTTTTTCCTGGTCTTACAAGAAAATTCTAGGCATTGATCCAAGAATCGTCGAACATGAAATAACGACTTATCCTGAATCCAAGCTAGTCTGGCAGAAGCTTCGTCCGGTCAATCTTTGGAAAGTGACAGCTATTAAGTCTGAAGTAGAGAAACTGCTCAAAGTCGGTTTCATCTACCCCGTTCAGTTGACTCAATAGGTGTCAAATCTTGTTCTGGTTAACAAAAAGAAGGGAACGATTCATGTATGTATGTACTTCCATGATTTGAACAAGGCCTGTACAAAGGATAATTTCCCCACCTCATTCATCGACCATATTGTCGATGAGTGCACAGGCTGTGAGGTCTTTTCTTTCATGGATGGTTTTTCGGGATACAATCAGATACAGATTAAACCCAAAGACCAGCATAAAACAACTTTTATCTATCTATGGGGTACATTTTCTTATCGGAAGATGCCTTTTGGCTTGAAGAATGTTGGAGCCAATTTTTAGCGGGCCATTTATTTTTCTTTCCATGACCTAAGACATATAGTCGAGGCCTATCTTGATGATTTAGCGTCACGATCTTGTAAGAGAGTTGATCATCCCATGCACCTCTGACTTATCTTTGAGCAATGTCGCTACTATAAGATTCTCTTGAATCCAAACAAGTGTAGTTTATGCGTGACGTCGGGTTGTCTGCTAGGTTTCATAGTTTCGACAATAGGTATCATGGTCGATCCTGTGAAGGTTGAAGTGATATTTCAGTTGCCTCCCCCATGCACAGTCCCTCAACTTCAAAGCTTACAAGGTAAAGCGAATTTTCTTCGGCGTTTTATCGCAAACTATGTCGAGATCACTAAAGGGTTTATGCGTCTACTGAAGAAGGGAGTCCCTTTCCATTGGAACGAATCCGCTCAATGCTCTTTCGAAGCGTTGAAATGTTCCCTCGCGTCTACCCCTCTACTTTGGCCTCCCAATTATAATAAATATTTCTTATTGTATTTGGCCGTTGCAGAGTCGACCATCGGTATGGTCTTGGTTCAAGAGAATGATCTGCTTGAAGAGAATGTGATTTATTACCTGAGATGAGGCCTGGTTGGACCAAAACTCAACTACTCCCACGTTGAGAAGCTAGCATTGGTAGCAGTGCATGCTCTCCAGCAGTTCCATCATTATATTCTTCTTCGTAAGACCACCATCGTTGTCGTTGTGAATCTGTTTCAATAAGTGTTGACACGATGTGTAATCGGCGGAAAGATCAGTAGATGAAGATTTATCCTCCAGGAATTTGACTTGGATTTTGTTTCTGCAAAATCTAAAAAGTCACTAGTATTTGCGGAACTTATCTTAGAACTTTCGATCGAATCAGGTGATGGTATGCCTGAAGAATCATCGATTAAAGGAGATCTTTTTATGATTTCATCTTCAGGCCCCTGGTATGGATATATACTAGTCTATCTCTAGACTTTGAAGTGCCCCGCTTCTTATTCTCGCGATGAGCATCGACGTATACGCCATTAGGAAAAAAACCATCTCATTCTCGATGACACTTTGTATCGTCAGGGTGTAGATTGCATCCTCTGTCGATGTCTCACTCATGAAGAAGCGAAACTCGTGCTTAATGACTGCCACACTGGAGCATGTAGTGGTCATTTTTCTGGGTTGGAAATAACCCAAAAGATTCTACGAGCAGGTTATTTTTGGTCGACGTTGATCAAAGATTGCGTTGAATTGGTCAAGAAGTGCCACCCATGTCAGATCTTCTCTCGGAAGATGAGGGCACACCTTGCTCCCATGTTTCCCGTCATTACATTTGGTACCTTCACCAAGTGTAGGATTGATTACACTAAATGTCACTCGGCTTCAGCCAGGGGGCATCTTTATATCATCGTAGTGGTAGAGACTACTTCACAAAGTGGGTCGAGGCTATGTCAACGTTCAAAGATGATGGTGAAACAACAACTCTCTTTATTTTTAACCAAATTGTAGCAAGGTTCGACATCCCGAAGTAGATTGTCACTGACCATGGTAGTCACTTTAAAAACAAAATGATGTCTGATTTAACGTCAAATCTTGGGTTGAGGCAAGAACACTCGTCACCTTACTACCCACAAGCGAATGGTCAGGTGGAAGATGTGAATAAGTCTCTCAATACCATTCTACAATGAACGATCAATTCGGCCAAGCCAAATTGACATTTGATGTTGTACTTGACATTGTGGGCATATTGAACATCTGTGAAAACTGCAACCGGTTTCTCACCTTTTCAACTCGTTTACGGGCTGGAAGCAGTCTTTCCAATAGAGTGTTAGATCCCATCTCTAAATTTGGCAGTACAATTATTACCAGACACTTCACCGCTTGAGGAATGATTATTATATCTCGAGAAGGTCGATGAGCGGTGACATGATGCAGCCTTGGCTAATGAAGCTCACAAGCAAAAAGTCAAGTGTCATTACGATCGGTCCGTTCGTCCTCGAATTTTCTCCGAAAGTGACCTCATCCTAGTCTATGACAAATATAAGGATCCCCTGGGGGCAGGCAAGTTCAAACCCATGTGGTTCGAACCTTTCATCGTGAAGGAGATACTAAAGAAGGGTGCTTATCGTCTGGTTGAATTCGAAGGGAAAGCTTTGGTGAAGCCTAGAAATGGGCTCTACCTCAAGAAGTATTACTCGTAGGTGGGTCGCCTTAGGTGACTTTTTGTACATATATATAGTTCTTATACAGTTAGATGTTTTATCTTTTTGTTTTATGGACGTGTCATTTTTGATGTCATATTTTTCACTGTGGCAGATGTCAAGTGAATCAGAGGTGTTCGTTGGGTTCGCGGACGGCACTAGCTGACACACTTAGAGGCTTGCTTTCGCAGCTTGGGTGATCTTCACACCTCAAGGCCAGTTTCTATCTTCTAGAGGTATTTGTCTAGGTGACACCACAAACAATGTCATCGAATACAGCGCAGTGATAGATTTGCTTTGTGATGCTTTGTCGCATGGTATATCTCACCTCCGGGTCTACTTAGATGCATATTTGGTTGTGTCCCAGTTAAATGGGGTTTATCGCATTTATGATCCTACTCTACACCGACGATTCCTTAGGGTACGTCTCTTAGAACGATGTTTTTATTACATTACGTATATCCATGTTCCTATGGGATTGAATCAAATCACAAATACTCTAGATAATCATGTATTAGATTAGCATATTGCACACACATCAAAAGAAGCACACACATACACATGTACATACATTGTAAAAATGTGATCCATAAGACATAAAATATGTAAATACGCATATATAT
>JASDQU010437389.1:42846-54875 GCA_032191745.1 Picea mariana | reverse complement strand
TAGTACACTCATAACTTCACTTTATTATTTACCTTCTAAAATCTCTTAAACCACTTTCCTTATTTTAGGGCTAACCCACTTCTAACCACTTGTCCACTTAGTAATTTATCCATTAACTTTATTATTTAAATAATTTCTTCTTTGCAACCACTTTGACTACTTTGACATTTTGGGGCTTCTAGATGACTCATGAGGGTTCTCCAACTTCAAATCTCTAACCGTGAGGAGTTATGTGACGTTCCACATACCACCAGAAATAGCATGACATGTACTATCCATCTAGAATAATATTTCCTACAAATATATCAAAACTCATACCATTATCCATCAAACAAACTTGGGTCCATTACCCAAACCTTTGTGCTACCGGAATTTGCTACCAGACTTTCTTCAAGGGTTGACAATGACAACCAACCCAATTAATCATCAACAACAAATGTTCTAGTAGTGTTGCAAAAAATATTCTAGAAACAAAAAAATGTGTTACAACAATAGGAAATTAAGACTCATTCCTTCCTAGAATTTATTAACTTAAACTTGAAATATTTATGGGTTGATGTGGATTTCTTGAGGCCAAAGATGTTCTTGCATTAGACATCCTTGGTGAAAAAAACATGAGCCCCAGCTCATGTGGATGCAGCTGTAGATCCAACAGAGGATGAATATCCTTGTAGGCCCTCCAACTCCTTTTCAGAAACCCATGATGCATCTTCAAGACCCCTGTTTCTCCATTTGACTAAATATTCAAAATATTATTTATTTTGGGTCTTCTTGCAAATCCTTTTCTCCAAAACTTGTTCCAATTCTTCGACTAGTTTAACAAGAAATTGTTTCCTCCATTCAACAAGGGTATATTCACCATCATTATCATCTCCCTCATGAAACTCGTACAATCCAGTCACATTGAATATTGGAGAAATGTCAAAATATTTTGGTAATTCTAACTTGATGCATTATCATAAATCTTTCTCAAAATTCTGCATGACCCAATATTTTTGTAGTCAAACTTACCATTTGTACCTCTGGGAAATATTTCCTTCCTCAAGTGTTCCACTACCAACTCTCATTATTCAAAAAAAATTCATCTTCTTCGCATATATTCTCCTTCTTTATACTTGATATTCTTCTACTATAACTTTCTTTTAACCTGCTCATGCATTTTCCTGCATATTCTTTGCAAATTCAAAGGGCATCAACACTCTTTTTGTCCTATAGATTAGAAACTTAACCAAATCAACAACTCCTTTCAATGATCTACCATAAACAATTTGAAATGGAATATTTCCTACATATGTGTTAACAAAATCACTATAATAAAATTCATTCCGTGCCAAGATCAAATCCTATTGTCTTGGCTTCTCCCCACTCAAATTCCTTAAAAAAATTCCAAGGCTTTGGTTCACTTCCTCAGTCTGTCCATCCATTTGAGGATGATGTGCAGAACTATAAAACAATTTGGAACCCATATTTTTCCAAAGTGTTCTAAAAAAATGTCTAAGAAATCTCATATCCCTGTCAGAAGTGACACTTCTTGACAGTCCATGTAATCTCACAATCTATCTGAAAAATAAAACAACAAATTTAGTAGAATAAATAGTCTTCTTACATGGTATGAAATGTGTCATCTTTGAAAATATGTCCACTACAACCATCACAGATTCATGACCGCTCTACGTGCTAGGAAGTCCCAAAACAAATTCCATACTTGTATCTTTCCAAGATCACTCGGGTACTGGTAGTGTTGTGTAAAATCTTGTGTTTTGACTCCTTCCTTTGGAAATTTGACAAATTTTGTAGCACTCAACAAATTTCTTAACATCCTTGTTAATGCTATGCCAAAAGTATCTTTCTCTCACCAATGTCGTGGTCTGATTGATGCCAAAATATCTTTGTAAACCTCAACTATGAAACTCTCTAATAAGATTCAACTGCAATGGGATTTGTGGAATGCACAAACTTTGGTTCTTGAACAAGAAACCTTCTTGAAGATGAAAATGCAAATGTGGTGCTCTATCAATGTTCCAAGGTTCTTTGCATGCTTTCCAAGCTTCTGAAAAATATGCATATTGTACATACAATTCTTTCATACATTCCACGATAATAACTTCCACTGATAAAGTATTCAGTAGCATTATTCTCCAGCTTAATTCATATGCAAATCTATTTGACATTCCATACCTGTGCTTCAAAACACGCAAGTAACTTTGAAAAAATTCTACCCATTTGGAATGCTTTTGATTTAACTTACCTTGACTATTGATGTACTTCAATTCCTTATGATTTTTAAATAATCCAAACTCCTTTGGAAACACATAATTTCTCCATTTATTCAAGGCTTGTACAATAGCATAAAACTCTTGATCATAAATAGAGTACTTCTTCTTAGCTTCATTCAATTTCTCCCCGAAGGACAGAAAAAATCTTCCTTCTTGGCTCAAAACTGTTCTAATTGCTGAACCACTTGCATCACAGTCCACTTGAAATACTTTATTGAAATATGGAAGTGATAAGACTAGTTGTTCAGTTACCTTTTTCTTCAAATATTCAAATGACTTCATGGATGCTACTGTCCAATTAAAATTTCCCTTCTTCATGCATTCAGTAAGTGGTGCATAAATCTCGTTGAACTTTCTGATAAACTTTCTGTAAAATCTTGCCAAACCATGGAAACTTATCACATCAAATGTACATTGAGGTGTCGACCATTCTAAAATAGCCTTAACCTTTTCAGAATCCATCTTCAAACCTTCCTTGGAAATCACAAATCCTAGGTATACTAACTCTTCCTTCAAAAATGTACATTTTTTCAAATTTATCAATAATTTCTCTTCTCTCAACTGCTGTAACACCTTTCTCACATGCTCTAGGTGTTTTTATCTGGTCTTGCTGAAAATAAAAATGTCATCTAAGTACATAAAAACAAAAATACGTAAAAATGGTTTCAAAACTTCATTCATAACTCTCATGAATGTGTTGGGCGCATTAGTTAGTCCAAATGGCATAACTAACCACTCAAAAAACCCATCCTTTGTCTTGAACACCATCTTCCATTCTTCACTTATCCGAATCTAATGGTAACCACTCTTCAAATCAATCTTTGAAAATTACTTGGCCCCACTCAAACAATCCATGAGTTCATCCATCCTTGGTAAAGGAAATCTATACTTGATAATAATCTTGTTAATAACTCATGAATCAATTCACATTCTCCATTCACCTCCTTTCTTGGGTGTCAAAACTGTAAGTACAACACACATAATAAACCTCTCTTTGATCAATCGTTTGTAAAGCAACTCTTGCACCAACTTATTTACTTCTTCATTTTCTGTTGGAGTCATCCGATAAGGATATTTATTTGGTAGACTTGATCCTAGTATCAAATCAATCCGATGTGATATACTTCTCAAGAGAGGTAAACCATATAGTAAATAAACTCCAACGATCTCCTTAAATTCATTCAACAAAGGTTGAATTTTTGGTTGCATAGGACTCATTTTTTCATCCTCCAAAACTTCTCTTGGTACTAAGGCCAAACACAAATGATTCTTCTTTCGTTCTATAAAGAATTCCTTAGCTGAACACAACATAATGCGATTGTTGTTGCAAATATTTTTGAGTAGTATGTGACAAGCATCCATCTCTACTATGTCACACAATACTTTCTCACTAAATTTTCCAATATGAAAAATCAACAAGCATTGCTTAGTCACAGTCACTTGTTGTCCTCTTTTCAACCATGAGACCTTGTACGGATTTGGATGTGGAATGATTTTCAACTTTAATTTCTCCATTGCTTCTGTGGATACTAATTTTTTTTTTACTTTTTCCATCTATGAAAAGATGACAACACTTATCCTGAATCTTGCATTTAGTTTTGAACACTTTCTTTCTTTGTTAAGGCTCTTCTACTTCCTTTGTCTTAGGTGTTTCACCTCTTTTGTCACCTAAATGAGCAAAATAATGGTGCTTACAAGCCCAGTTGGGTCAGCTAGGCAAGACAACAGTAAAGGAAAGGGTTAGAAAGATAAAGCATAAAAGATAAGCAAAGAATTAAACTAAGAACGATAAAAACAATTAAACTATAGTGCATAAGAACATAAGAACAAGGAACAAACAAGACTCATGCCACCAATGGAAAGGATTGTATTAGTGGAAAGAAAACACCGAAGAGAAAGGGAGACTTTGGGTCCCCTCTTCCTCCAAGGGAGGGCTCTTGGACCCCCAAATATTGAGCTCTTCTTACAAATGAGGAACTATAATGAAATGGTGAAGAGAATCCAAAGCACATTCATTCTAGAGGTGATATGAATGGCTAAGTGCAATGGTGCTAGCATACTCTTGACGAGGAAAGAGGATCCTCCAAGAGAATATCAGCAGCATAACAATACAAATGAATTCCTTGAAAATGTAGTGCACCATGGCTTCCTTTTATAGCATAACTTTGAGGCATTATTCAACCAGCTTTTAGTGTGAACAAGGGGCCACTTAGGGCACCCTTAGGTCTTTGACCAACCACCCAGCCAGATTCAGTCGAGATTTGGGTGTCAAATCGACTTGGAAGCTGAACCAAAAGTGGGTGGGAGGCCGACCAATATCATAAATGCGTCTTTTTGAGGGATGCATGGTTTTTGGCATCCACAATCATGCATCGTGCGCATGTGCGCTTTTTCTTATGTTTCTGAATGGCGCATGTGCGCACACTCCCTTTGTAGTCTTAGCGCATGTTGATTTTATTGTTGATTGTATAGTTTTGGGCCTTTTGGAAATGCATTTTTGGTCCATGGGTGAACTAATAGTTGTTTGGAAATGTTGGATTTCTGTAACCATTTGCGGATGAAATTTCAGTGATAACAAATGCCCCCTGATGTGTGAGGTTAGGAGCATACGTATAGTTGAAATACATCAATGTTTCTTCTACTAATAGTACCTGTGTAAGAAAGAGTGTTGTGAGGATTATCAAGAGTGATCCATTGGAAGGAGAGGGGGACCTGTAGGACCCAAGATTTTCCTAGGGTGTGGAAAAAATAAAACTGTGTACAAACGAGGTGAGCATGCCCCATGCTCGTGTCATGTAACTCAAAATACAGTGACTGAAGATGTTGTGGATGTAGATCACTATAGCGTGCTCCGGGGTGGTTTGATAATAACAGAGGACAATTTTGATGGTGAACAAGCTTTGATAAAAGAAGTAAGGACAAATGTGGGAAGTGTCGATAAATGTGCAAACATTGATAGTCTATCAAATTTCAAAGGTCTTTGGCTAAGACAAAACAACTAAAATAGTCGCAAAGTAAGACCCACTGTAACATGAAATATTGTTGAAGTTGAATGTTAAGGGGGTTAACGACAACAAAGAACAATGGTGGTTTTCCCTGTGTCGTCCGAGACTCCTCATTGTAAAGGTAATGAGAGTCAAGATATGGTCGCCCTTCTAGAAACTGTGTTGATGTCGACAGAAAGGGAGACGTGACTTCGCGAAGCAGAGGGATTCATGGAATCCACTTGGATAAAATCAGGAACTTATGAGTAACATGGAAAAAGTATAGGAGTAGTGAGACTCAAGACTATCGTTGGCTAGGGAGAGATGTAAAGTGGCAGCAACCGTGAAACTGAATCTAGTGTCAGGGGGACAACTAGATGATGGTAAATTGTGCAAGAGGCGTGACAAAATGGATAAACACGGATATCAAAAGGTGTATGGGATTTTAGATACTTTGGGTTTATGGATAATGTCATTGATGTCGGGAAGTGAAAAAATCCCCAACCAAGGGCGACAACGGTTTCTTTGCCAGGGAAAGGAAGGTCGCTAAAGGCGACAACAAAAAGCTATGAAAATGTGGAAAAAGGGTTTGTACAATTACCAAAAGAATAAAAAATAATGTGGGATAACTGTGCAGATATAGAAATGGGTGCCCCAGTGTAAGATGGCTTGGCCTGATGAGGGCGCAAGCTGCTCGAAAAAAAAGTGGAGGGTTGTTGGCAGCCAATTCGCATTTTTCTGCTATCCTTATAAGTTGCCTACATCGATGTTTTGCAAACCTTGATTTTCATCGCAATCCTTGAATAAAACGACACTATTGTTTCGTGCGTTTTCTCACTTACCTTGGTTCTCATTTCACGACTGCAAGCGTGAAAACTTGGTTTTCGAAGTCACATTAAAATCGTCAATGGATTGTTTTGATCATTCTTGTCGATATGCCCATTGCGATTATGATTATACAGTCGACAAGACTCCAAGATCCTTATTATTTGGCATTCTTTAATCATTAATGTGATTTGTTAAGGAGTGTGATCCAATCATTGATTTATGGGTGGCTTGATGTTTGATTGATTTTGTGATGCATTGATGATTGGATTTATATGTTCTTTGATCGATTCACTTGAAAGCACATAGGTGTTGTGATTAAACCCTTGGTATATATCATTTCATATGACACCTAGTTCATGTTATCAAAACCTTGGCATTGATTTGGATTCATTGTTTGGTTTCAAATCTATGATAAAACTATGGCTTGTGCAAGTGTTCGGTCAACGTATCATAGATTTTATTAATTGATTGAATGGCATGGTTTTTAATTTATGCAACAGTAATATTTGAATAGTTATACGAGCCGGTGGTTGTACTGTGGGTAATCACTATTCTGCATGGGCTGAGCTAACTCCACCACCCTCGCACACTTTGGCATTAATGCCTGCCTCCTTATCGGGTTACCTCTGTTGATTTTTGGGAAAATCTCTGAGCATACCCTGTTCAAACCCTTGTCCCTTAGCCCGGCTCACTGTGTGTTCTCTCCTAGCTCCTGTAGGGAGAATTTAAACCCCATGGTGTTCAGAGTCAGTTTTGGTTTCATTATTTCCAGAGAAGACTGCCCCTGTAATTGCCTCCGAGAGTCACGTTTTTGCATGAGCGATTCTAGGCAAACGATTTTGAATTAGATCAAACTGTTGAAAACCCAGAACCAAATTTAGCCCCTTTACCTTCATCATGAGTGGTTTCCCCAGAAATCGAGGTTTTACAGAGACCTAGCTCATATTTTACAGGTCAATTTTTCAGATCCTCTCTGTGGCTGTAAGGTGCGTTTTGGGTCTGTATGCATTTGCCAGAATGCTTATCACTTCTCCAGACCTGTGCTTCAGAACCCCTTCCGCCTGTCTAGCCTTGTGCCTCAACCTCCTGTTGAAACCCTTGATCAATCCAAAGATTTATCAAGTAGTCTCTGTTCTCTTTAAGATGTTGAGGAAGCAACAACTTTTGTCAATTCGAAATTATCATGATCGAAGCATTGTCTTACTGCCCAGGTATGGTTTTTCCACATCAATTTTGGATGATTTGGTTTCGACTAGCACAATCAATTAGTTTTGTTTGCTTGAGTAGATTAAAAAAACAATTATGTTTACTTTTACCAGAAGTGATTTTGTTTTTTTTATTTGAATTAGCATGAGAGATTTCGTTTGCATCGATTTGTTTTCCTAAAACCAATTATAGTTATGATTTGGTTAATGTGATTTCATTGTTCTCGAATTAGTTTAAAAGATTGATTTGTTTTCAATCGGGTTTGCTTTTGAGTAGTTCTGTTTGCTTTTAATAGACTAAAAACAATCCTGTTGATTTACCAAAAACGATTTTTGTTTTGTGTTGAATGAATATTTTCGCTTTGATTGCATTCGATCTATACAGAGAATTTCTTTGCTAAAATAGGACTCAGCCATGTTTTGATTGATACGATTTTATTGCTTTCAAATTGAATTGTTTCCGAGTTAGTTTGATTCTGTTTGGTTTGTTTTTGAAACAATTATGTGCGTTTAAATTAGCATAAGTAGTTTATAGATGTATTGACATCAGAGATTAGTTTGACAAATAGAATGTAATCTATTGATTCACAAAAACGACTCTGTTGGTTTTAATTTTAAAAAGCGATTTTGTCAAGCTTTGGATTGACATATTATATCTATATTTGATTCATACCAAAGATTTGTTTGACCGGTCTGATTTGTTTGAAATTGATTCAAAAAATGATTTCGATTCTATCTGCTCCGAAATGGAAATAAAAATTATGTGACAGATCGTACATATCTTGTTATCATTTGATTGATTCAATTATGATTTCTCTCTGTTCAAAATTGGCAAATAGATTTGGCTACTTCTGACATGAGTGATTTTCTTTGTGTTGATTTAGTGATCAAATATTTGTTTAAAAGTTTGAATATAATTCTATTAGATTTGGATTGATTAAAATCGATTATGTTTTCAAAATAGACCAGCTACAGAATCGCCAGGATTAGTTTTCTGCCAATTTTATCAATAAACATTATCTAAACTTTTGTATTTTCTATCTACTTACAGGTACCCATGAATTTCATTAACCAATTGGGCATGCTACAACAGTTTAGATATGGTTTTTAGTTATTAGTCATAGGCTAAATTAGGGATTTGGGGAGATTATTCCCAGATTTTTGTAAACTGTTTTGACAATTCCCACAGGGATGTTTTACCCTGTGGAAAGTCCTTAAATACTGGTCATTTTTTTGTAATATCATCATCCTCACTGTGGGAGAACCAGACTATGGATTTATGATTCAGACTGAGACGAAAGTTGATGTCTTGTAACAGCTTTCGCTTTCAATATATCAAACTTTTGTTTCAAGTTTTTCCATATCAGTTGGCAATTAATTATCGACTACTTTAGCTATCATAATTCTTTGTATGCTAATATGATTTGATTTATATGTCGTCTGTATCTGATCTCTCCTATTTTTAAAGTACATCAATTACTTTGTTTCAATTAATAAATGACAGATTTCTCTTCTTTGTTAATTGAATCATTTTGTATAGATCTTTGCATGCAGATTTATCTAACTGTGAAGATTTGTAAATCATAAGATCGTTGTAATTTTTATGTTTTGTTTGTCCTATAACTACATCTAAAGAGCACAACAGCTTCCCGTTTACGAGAAGATCGTGGAGAATCTGGTGCGGGTTTCTTTCCACCAAACAACTGAATTGATCATCATATACAGGACAAAACTGAAGCGTTACTTCAGGTCAGTTTGTCATTTAGTATTTAATAGTTAATTAGTTAGTATAATATAAGTAGCTTAGATAAATATATTAGTTTAGGTACATATTTAGAATTATTGTTTTGATTGTTTAGCTTAGATAGTTTTTCAGTTTATTTCTTTTTCATAAAATCGTAAAAATCAAAAAACAATAGCTCTCGCTATCTTAGGACAGATTACAAATGAGTTTTGCAAGTTTTCATTCAAATCTGTAATTTGTATATATTGTACATTTGTGAATAAGATTTATTTCTGTTAGTAGTTAGATGTTTAATTTCGTAGAGTTATTATAGTATTAGATAGTAGATTGTATATATAATAGTTTTGATTTGTTTATTAGTTTGTTTTAATTGTTATTTTTATTTAGATTAGTTAGTTTAGAGTAGTTTTCTTTTGTTTCCTTAGGACTTAGATCGGCTAACGGAGCCGCTAAACCTGTCAGGGTGGGTTATCCCAAATGGCTTGGGTTATTTAGACAACCCCGGACTGGATCCACTCTTCCAGTTGACGGACAGTCAATTTCGCCCGTCAAAAAATGGTGCTAGAAGGAGGGCCGACTGACAAGTTGGCCTTGTAAGAGCCTTTATTTTAAATGTATTCAATTTTCCCCATGTCTCCCCAAATGACTGTGTTGGAACATGCTTTCAACTTCTCATTACCCAATGTTCCCAACGAGACAGTCTCTCGCTTGTCCAAACTCACCTTTGATGGTGAAGGCAATATATCTGCTAAAGATCACCTTAACAAGTTTTGGTGCAAATGCATCAAACATGACATCTCAGATTTAGGAGTTTTATGCAAACTGTTTGATTTTACTTTTAGAGGTCGAATCAAACAATGGTTTGAATCCTTTCCAGCATGTCACATTTTTGATTGGTTTCAATTTGTAGATGAGTTTCTAGATGCTTTTGAAATTTATGATTTTGATCAATTATGTGAAGAATTTCATATTTCGCTAATCAACGGCGATTCATCTTCAGAAAACTTTTTGACAAGAGTCTATCATATCCTCTGTAAATTTAATCTCGATGACATGTCATTGGCATTAAATCTCTTCTATGATGCTTGCATCCCTTCTATCCAATTATATTTAAGCACGAACGAAGAACTAATTGCAAATCCTATTACCCAACTGCAAGAACAAACTTCTTCAGAAGAAAAAAATTCTTCCGATAATGTTGAACAATCTAGGGAGGTAGAATCTATTGATCAGGCTCTTATTGACAACCAAATTGGTTTTTTCTTTGAATCATTGTATTTTCAGTCTAAGACTAGTATGGAAGATGATTCGTTTCTGGCTCATGGTGAATACCTTCATTCTTGTAACTCATGCTCTAATCAACATTTAAAATCAGTCATTGAAGAACACTTAAGCAACGAAAATCTTCTTGAATGTTCTAGTACTCCTATGAAACTGATTAGAGAAGAAGTTACGCAACTAGAAGAAGAAAATTTAAACCTTCATCCTCTAAATGCACTTTGTTCACAGGAAAGACTAGATGCTTGTCACATAAATTTTGAATTATCTGTCACACAAAATGCAAATCCAGATGATCATATTATGTTGAGGAATTTGTCACCAAAACATAGTAAGAGTTTTAAAGAAAGTGAAGAGAATTGTCTTGAGAATACCATTGTTGATTGTCATAGTTCAAGAGATTCTTTTTATCTGCTTATTTATGATTCCTTTTATTCTTTATATCTTGATCTATTCCTAGATTCTGGTGGACTTGACATCTTACCTACAACATCCTACTCTTTTCCACCACAATCATATCCTTTCAATATGCTAAATTTTGGTGAAATCAATTCCAAACCTAACATTGACAAACTCGGATTTGATGCTTGTTCACTTTCATCACTCATATGGGAAGAGGACATGTTGCGAGATGACTTTACACAGTTTCTTGTTGAAAAAGACAATGCATTATATTTTATGGAGATCAAACATTCTAAGTTGCATATTCGTTCTTTGATTGGCTCAAATCTTAATGTTTATGATTCACATTTTGAAATAATCAACCCCATCAATGGAAACATTCAAACCAATGATCTGATTGATTGCACAAATCCTCCTATGATGAGCTTTCCATTGATATATTCGTTTCATCAAAGTCATGGTTTGCATCCTCATTTTTGTGACAGGATCTTAGGATGGCTTGAATATTCATATATAAAGAAATTTCATAATAAAGACAAGGTTGTGCTTGCTTTCTTTTCACCTAAGTATCTTGGAAGTAGGCGTGATATATTTCTTTCAGATCCTCCATGTGAAGAAATTAATGAACACTTAGAGAATTGTCAGGAGGATGGGGCATCTTAGCCTTGGTTGATGGTTATTCCATTTCCTCGTAATCCTGACAATTTTTTGAAACCTACTTAGTTGTCTTTGTAATAAGTGGTCAAACCTCATTATTATCGGGACCACAAGTAGTTAGGAGGTTGGTTAGTCAAATGTTATAAATTAGTTATGGATAACACATGGTATTGGCCCGTGGTATTTTTGGTTGCCAAATATATTTAAAGAATGCATCTCTCCATTGTAAGTTGTTGAGGATTATTGTAAGAGAGCTATGCTCATTTGGAGGTTGCCCCCTCAAAGAGGCAAGTGAACTAATTTTTCTATGATATCGATATTCTATTTCTGCTCGATATTTGATGTTCCTCTTACTTGCACATTATATTTTCTTGTTCTGTTAACTGTTCCATGTATATCACGTTGATAAATTAAAGTCACTACCAAATTATGAATATGAGGGAAAATTTCAATTTCCCCTACAAGCTATAAGGGGAATAAGTCATGGACATGGATGGGTAGATGAAAGAACAATAATATTGCAATTATAAGCTATTATAATGATGATACATTATGATATTATAATTCTTTAGATAATGGATGCAATTGGGGTATTTTTACCTCGTGACTTGTACGTAAAAATATGTAAATATATAAAAGAGCATATATATTCTCT
>JASDQU010437389.1:0-13334 GCA_032191745.1 Picea mariana | reverse complement strand
TCTCAAGCCTATTTGGGCTCAAGATTCCCTTGCCACTATCGATTCTTTAGAATTGATATTTCCCTCTGATGAGGTTATTTAAGAGGCATTGAATGGTCCAGACAGACCCTGGGATGATCTCCATCATAGATCTTATTTCCTCCCAGAGTTAACAAGAATAAAGGCAGGAGAATTCATGTTGACTATGACTGGATACAAGTCTTGTCCTATTAATACTATGGCTATGCACGTAGTTTATATCGAGGGTAATATGGAAACCATCATTGAAACGATACCTATTGACATCTCTAGAACCCCTGGCATCATGGAGAATGTCTTCGTCAGAGCGGACTGCTCCCCTGCAAAGATTCAAATCTACACAACTTTATTTAAATAATTCCGCAAAGTTTTTTCCTGGTCTTACAAGAAAATTCCAGGCATTGATCCGAGAATCGTCGAACATGGAATAACAACTTATCCTGAAGCCAAGATGGTCTGGCAGAAGCTTCGTCCGGTCAATCTTCGAAAAGAAATAGCTATTAAGGCTAAAGTAGAGAAACTTCTCAAAGTCGATTTCATCTACCCCGTTCAGTTGACTCAATAGGTGTCAAATCTTGTTTCGGTTAACAAAAAGAAGGGAACGATTCGTGTATGTATGGACTTCCATGATTTTAACAAGGCCTGTACAAAGGATAATTTCCCCACCCCATTCATCGACCATATTGTCGATGAGTGCACAGGCTGTGAGGTCTTTTCTTTCATGGATGGTTTTTCGGGATACAATCAGATACAGATTAAACCTGAAGACCAGCATAAAACAACTTTTATCTATCCATGGGGTACATTTGCTTATCGGAAGATGCCTTTTGGCTTGAAGAATGTTGGAGCCAATTTTTAGCGAGGCATTTATTTTTCTTTCCATGACCTAAGACATATAGCCGAGGCCTATCTTGATTATTTAGCGTCATGATCTTGTAAGAGAGTTGATCATCCCACGCACCTCTGACTTATCTTTGAGCAATGTCGCTACTATAAGATTCTCTTGAATCCAAACAAGTGCAGTTTATGCGTGACGTCGGGTTGTCTACTAGGTTTCATAGTTTTGACAATAGGTATCATGGTCGATCCTGTGAAGGTTGAAGTGATATTTCAGTTGCCTCCCCCATGCACAGTCCCTCAACTTCAAAGCTTACAGGGTAAAGCAAATTTTCTTCGGTGTTTTATCGCAAACTATGTCGAGATCACTAAAGGGTTTATGTGTCTACTGAAGAAGGGAGTCCCTTTCCATTGGGACAAATCCACTCAGCGCTCTTTTGAAGCGTTGAAATGTTCCCTCGCGTTTGCCCCTCTGCTTTGGCCTCCCAATTATAATAAATATTTCTTATTGTATTTGGTCGCTGCAGAGTCGACCATCGGTGTGGTCTTGGTTCAAGAGGATGATCTGCTTGAAGAGCATGTGATTTATTACCTGAGATGAGGCCTGGTTGGACTAAAACTCAACTACTCCCATGTTGAGAAGCTAGCATTGGCATCAGTGCATGCTCTCTAGCTATTCCATCATTATATTCTTCTTCGTAAGACCACCGTCGTTGTCGTTGTGAATCTGTTTCAATACGTGTTGACATAATGTGTAATCAGTGGAAAGATCAGTAGATGAAGATTTATCCTCCAGGAATTTGACTTGGATTTTGTTTCTGCAAAATCTAAAAAGTCACTGGTATTTGCGGAACTTATCTCAGAACTTTCGGTCGAATCAGGTGATGGTACGCCCGAAGAATCATCGATTAAAGGAGATATTTTTCTGATTTCATCTTCACGCCCCTAGTATGGATATATACTAGTCTATCTCTAGACTTTGAAGTGCCCCGCTTCTTATTCTCGCGATGAGCATCGACGTATACGCCATCAGGCAAAAAACTATCTCATTCTCGATGACACTTTGTATCGTCAGGGTGTAGATTGCATCCTCTGCCAATGTCTCACTCATGAAGAAGCGAAACTCATGCTTAATGACTGCCACACTGGAGCATGTGGTGGTCATTTTTTTGGGTTGGAAATAACCCAAAAGATTCTACGAACATGTTATTTTTGGTCGACGTTGATCAAATATTGTGTTGAATCGTTCAAGAAGTTCCACCCATGTCAGATCTTCTCTCGGAAGATGAGGGAACACCCCGCTCCCATGTTTCCCATCATTACATTTGGTCCCTTCACCAAGTGCAAGATTGATTACACTAAATGTCACTCGGCTTTAGCCAGGGGGCATCTTTATATCATCGTAGCAGTAGAGACTAATTCACAAAATGGGTCGAGGCTATTTCAACGTTCAAAGAAGATGGTGAAACAACAACTCTCTTTATTTTTAACCAGATTGTAGCAAGGTTCGACATCCCGAAGGAAATTGTCACTGACCATGGTAGTCACTTTCAGAACAAAATGATGTCTGAGTTAACGTCAAATCTTGGGTTGAGGCAAGAAAACTCATCACCTTACTACCCACAAGCGAATGGTCAGGTGGAAGATGTGAATAAGTCTCTCAAGACCATTCTACAATGAACGATCAATTCGTCCAAGCCAAATTGAAATTTGATGTTGTACTCGACATTGTGGGCATACTGAACATCTGTGAAAACTGCAACCGGTTTCTCACCTTTTCAACTTGTTTACGGGATGGAAGCAGTCTTTCCAATAGAGTGTTAGATCCCATCTCTAAATTTGGCAGTACAATTATTACCAGACACTTCACCTCTTGAGGAACTCTTATTATATCTCGAGAAGGTCGATGAGTAGTGACCTGATGTAGCCTTGGCTAATGAGGCTCACAAGAAAAAATTCAAGTGTCATTATGATCGGTTCGTCCATCCTCGGATTTTCTCCGAAAGTGACCTTATCCTAGTCTATGACAAATATAAGGATCCCCTGGGGGCAGGCAAGTTCAAACCCATGTGGTTCAGACCTTTCATCGTGAAGGAGGTACTAAAGAAGGGTGCTTATCGTCTGGTTGAATTCGAAGGGAAAGCTTTGGTGAAGCCTAGAAATGGGCTCTACCTCAAGAAGTATTACTCGTAGGTGGGTCTCCTTGGGTGACTTTTTGTACATATATATAGTTCTCATACAGTTAGATGTTTTATCTTTTTGTTTTATGGACGTGTCATTTTTGATGTCATATTTTTCACTGTGGAAGATGTCAAGTGAATCAGAGGTGTTCGTTGGGTTTGCGGACGGCGCTAGCTGACACACTCGGAGGCTTTCTTCCGCAACTTGGGTGATCTTCACACCTCAAGGCCAGTTTCTATCTTCTGGAGGTATCTGTCTAGGTGACACCACGAACAATGTCATCGAATACAGCGCAGTGATAGATTTGCTTCGTGATGCTTTGTCACATGGTATCTCTCACCTCCGAGTCTACTTAGATGCATAGCTGGTTGTGTCCCAGTTAAATGGGGTTTATTGCATTTATGATCCTACTCTACACCGACGATTCCTTAGGGTACGTCTCTTAGAACGATGTTTTTATTACATTACATATATCCATGTTCCTATGGGATTGAATCAAATCACAAATGCTCTAGATAATCATGTATTAGATTGGCATATTTCTCACACATAAAAAGAAGCACACACATACACATGTACATACATTGTAAAAATTTGATCCATAAGACATAAAATATGTAAATACGCATATATATATATATATCAAAAGTCTCAGAGTACATAGGTGCGCTCAAGTGCCTAAAAAAAATAATATGTCTAGTATACATCGTGGGGCTTATGCCCTAAAAAATATACAAAAAGTTCCCTCGGCACGTAAGTGGTCCACTCTAAGCTAAGCATGGGGCCTGTTGGCCCTGCCATAGTGAACGATGATGTTTTCCAAATGTCAAAAAAGCTGGACCCAGGTCTGTGGCACCCCAACTACATGAGGCTACATAGATGGCGGGAGATCCTCGATCTCAACCATGGGCACTATACGAGTGAGTGCGGTGAGGTTCCGCTCCACCTGTCTCAACACTTTCTCATCCTCTCCGGCTAGAGGTCCCCTTGCTGCTGCTGTTGGTCCGGCGGCCACGGGTGGTGTTGCCTCTATTTGAGGATGATGCCTGCTCCTCGCAAAATCTGTTGGACGCACTAGTCCCACATTTGTACATAATAGATACATAGTTGTCGGATACTCTGGTACACATAAAAATGATATATATAGAAAGCAAATAAAAATTAAAAAACTTTTAAAAACATAACATACCTATCTCTCCTCGCCCTTCTCTGGGAGGTATGGACATATCAGGATCCCTGGAGAAGTTGATCCCGACATAAGATTAGTCCTCTATAGCTGGAATTTTCTGAGACCACCAGTCAAAGAAAGTATTGTCAAAGGCCTCAATGGTCCTCCCTCCCCCCTGTTGTGGCAATAACGCCACCCACCTGCACAATGTTGGGAAGGAGGCCATGTGCCCCCGTACTGTCTCTCATGGACTAAGACTAGGTACCCTCTCGAAGAAAAAAGAGCATAGAACAGTCTCGAACCCAAAGTTTTTGTTGTTCCACCCACGACACTCTGTGAGTTGTCTCTTCATGCACTCTAGCATGGTTGTGCTCTAGTCAAACACTCATTCTTTTAAGCACTGTATTGCACAATGCATGTGCGCCCGAGAGGCCTGATGTAAGGTCGCGGATCTAGTGATCCGCCCAATGAGTAAAACTATCAATTGCAGTGATAAGTTGGTAATATTGTGGATCGACACCTGAGAACCCACTTTATCTGTGCCAGACTCGTAGTGTAGCCCGATCAACTCAGCTATGTTGTGAGGCCCAGGAGGAAAAGAATGAAGGTTGACTAGTTCCCCTCTCCTCGAGAGGCCAGTCAGAAAATAAATATCCTCAGTCCTTGGAGTCAACGACTGCCCCTCGAGCATAAATGCCTAAGCGTCAGGGTGTTAGTAATCTACCAAGGCATTCAACAGCCCAGGTTGTGCCCTCATGAGGGGACACTGGAAGAATTTCCACAACCTACATTGTTTTAATGTGGTGACAACAACGAGGTCTTCTTCGACCAAAGAATCAATGTCCTCATGCTCCCTCTCTCTCCAATGGGCATACATCATGTTGCAAACAAGTTCAAAGGAGAGTTAACTCTTGTACTTTTAATTTTTCCATGTTCTTGAGGGTGTACGCGGGATGTATTAGGAACAGTCACGTATGCACGTGGGCAGATTGTTCTATGCCTGCAGTCATATGTGGGATGTCCTTAGACAGCCCGCGTACACATAGGATCACCCCTTTTTAGGAGTGCATGCCCCCCAAAAAACTAAAATAAATGCAAAAGGGAAGTATTGAAATGAAAGAGGGGTTGGTTTGTACTTACTTGGTCCGAGTGGAAGTTAATTTCATCCTCTGAAGCTCCCAGAATCAACTCTTTTAGCAAAGGGGTAATTTTGGATTTTTTGCCAATTCTCAATTTGCAATGGTGATAATAAGCTGCCAGCTTCTATTTATAGACTTTTTTGGCCCTTTTTGTCATTGTTTGGACCCTTTTGTTGTCGTTTCTGGCTTGAAAATCATTTAATGTGGTTCTTGAGTTTCTCATTGGATGTTACGATACACTTCACTTTTGGTTTGGAAATATTTTTGGGAGATGGGTCACTTTTAAAGACTCTTGGTAAAATTCGTTTTTCCAACATTTTGCATTTAAGTTAGGATTCCACCTCCACTTTTTGCATCTCATTGTCTTTTCTGATTTTCCATAGGATCGAACCCACCGAATTGCGACACAAAACCGTCATTGTTTCTTAAGAAGTGTCGTAATTTGGTGGTAGAGCCTACCTCTACATCGATGCCCTAGGTAGATCCTGGTTGCATTTTTGCTGTCCATGCTGTCATTAATGACTTTAGGCTTGGGAGTCCTTGTTATTCTTGTCATGATTACGAGATTGAGCCTCGTACGTCTAATATGTGATCACTCTTGACCTCACCCTCGAGACTCCCAGAAAATGAATCTTCTTTTAAGCCCTTTTCAAACTCTTTAAACATGAAAATATTGTCGAGCGATCTTGTTGTCCTTCACGCTCACCAAACTAACATTTGAAGGCATGTCTGTCCGGCGGTAGTTTACCCCTTTTTCGTTCTGGATGGTCAATTTTACGAACAAAGGTATGCTCTAGGAACTTCGGTTCACTAGAAGAGCACTCTCAGGTATAATTTTAACCCTTTTTCAGGCCTGAGGGACTAAATTTACGTAAAAGGAACCCCCACGGAGTCCATAGTTAAGCTCTTTTCAGACACCCTAAAATTGAAAAGATTTTCAAGTGACCTTGTTCCTTAACACTCGTTAAAATGGTCCAAAAGAACATCCCCTACGAAGTCCATAGTTAAGCTCTTTTCAGACTCCTTAAAATTGAAAAGATCGTCGAGTGGCCTTGTTCTTTCACACTCGTTAATTGGTTCAAAAAAACATCTACTGGCATGAGTTTACCCCTTTTTCTAGCCTGTAGATTAAGGAGTAAAAAGGTACACCTCGAGAGATTCGTCTCACCGAGAGAGTTATCCTAAGTAGATTTTAGACTTTTTCGGGCTAAGGAGACTAAATCTAGAAAAAGGTTGGGAGTCCATAGTTAAGCTCTTTTCAGACTCCTTAAAATTGAAAAGATTGTTGAGTGATCTTGTCTTTGTCACACTCGTTAAAATGGTTTTGAATAGATGTATTTTCAGTGCTAGTTTATCCCTTTTTAGAGCCGACTAGACTACCTTCGAAAAAGGTACCCCAGTGGAGTCTTCTTTTATGCTTTTTCAGACTCTCTAAAAATGAAAAACCACTGATCTTACCTTCTCTGGGCTCGTGAAAAACACATTGAAGGGGGTTTCATTGTGTCCTACTAATTGCACTTGCATCTCTACATCTTTTTCCTAATGTCGGCTCCATGTTGCTCTCAACAAAACCTTTGAAGCATGCCTTATACGCAAGCCTTGTAGCACTTTGCCTCTGCAACCTGACACCTTGACCCATGGAGGAATTTTCCCGAGTCTCCTTTCCCTGCACATGTCTCCTTTCTATGAGCATTAGTGTGTTCCTTGCGCTTGGAACTAGTATGCTTTGCGACAATCGTTCCTCCTTTGTAACGTAGCATTCTTTTATTCTTTTTCAAGCTCTTCAAAATATTGAAAAAGACAAAAAAATAAAATATACCCCAAAAAGAGGACAAGAAAAATATTTTCTTTTTATGGCATCACAATGAGTCACCCTTGGAAAAAGCACATCCTTCCGTTTGTCGTCAAGCATTGGGATTTAAGATGACCTTAGGAAGATTTTCTTGCTACATAGAGTTATGTCCTCCTCCGTTTAGTTATTCTTCCAAACATATGGAGAGTTTGTGTTGCCTCCTGCATCGTGAACTTATGTCAATGTCATGCTGCCCGAGTCTGATCATTAGTCATGCTATTTTCCAAGGGAAGTTTTACCCAACCTGAGTCAACCTTTCTGTAGTTTGTCTCTTGCCCTCATGCCCGACCATCCCCTTAAGTCCAATCAAGTCTTTGTTTGAAATCAATGAAGGTCTCTGCCTGATCACCGAGATCCTCTTGTCTGTTCCCTGACGAGTCGTCGAAGACCTCTAGGTAGTGAATTTGTACACTCACATTACACTCCTACCTGAGTTTTGAAGATCTTGAAGTTGTTTCTCAAGCTCTGAAGGCCTCATCTCCAACCATCATGCGTCATTTGGATTCTTGAAGATGGATACTATACATGTATATCTTTGATTTTGAGATGTAGATCCGTTGTGTATCGCTCGCGGCTACACTTTATATAGTTATATGACCTGGATCTGCAATGTATTTGATTGGAAACCATGATTTATTTCATCGTGAGCATGGGTATGCTCGCCTCAGTGAGACAATTATTATTTTTGCAGATGGCACCTCATGAACTTTGGTCCCGGGCTCACTCACTTCATACGTTGGTGAAGATTTGTAATGTATTTCAACCATCAGATGCTCTTTTAACCTCACACATTAGGGGGCATCTTTTATAACCCTAAATTGCACCATACATGCATACATGGCATTTGGCCTTCTTACTTACTAATTTTGCCAAGCCATCACTAAGCAACTCTTTTTAAAAACGATATTTTTGAAGATATACGCGCCCTGCACCACTACTTCCCGTGTACACATGCTTACTGCATCACTACATCTCACGTACATATGCTAGCTACACCATTACAACCCATGTATACCCACAAATGTTGCAAAAATTAAAAAGTTTCAAGGAATTCGTTGAGATTACGGGCTATTGGGTAGTTTTCCAACTGTCCCACTGCCTATATCCCGTCACCCAACTGAATAACCATCCTTTTTTCATATAAAAGGAGGTGTTTGGGTCTCATTCCTAAGAGAATCATAAGAACAGTGAAACTCTGCCCGTTTCACATCCCCTCCTTTCCCTAAGAATTTGCAGCCACCTTGTGAGTTTTAAGCCAAAATTGTCCATTCTTGCCTTTTTCCTCCATTATAAGCCTATGCCATTTCCCTAGAGAGAAGTGTGAGAGGAGAAAGATATGTGGAAGCGCAGTTGGAGCTTGGTGAAAAGGAGCCTGAACCAGGTTCGAGGAGCAGTCATCGATCTCATTGTAAGTAAACTTTGTGATATTAATAAAAGGAATACTTTTTCTATCCTGCAATATGATGTGTTCAATCTGTTTGATTTATGTTTCATACTGACATCTAACCCACTAATTCATATATGAGATACATGTTCGTAGTTTCTTGTTTGTATTTTTGTGAATGCAGGTCAGTCTTGGGAGGAGACTTGTAGTCAAGTAGCAATCAAATGTGAAAGGATCGACATCAGATGCGGAGTTTAAGGTAGAGTTACCAGATCTTTTTACTTTTTATTTCTTGTATGAATGTGGGGTATATTCAGGGTAGTCTAAAGAGTAGGATACTTTTAGACAGTTAGATCTTTCTATAGGTTGAACCCTAGTGTAGTCCATAGGGGGGGTTTCCCGCTATAGCACCTGCTTTCTTCCAAGTTATCCACACAAGACATTTTTTCACATCCATTTAAAAGTTTGGAAAATTAATAGGAGTATGAAGGTCAAATTGTGCAGTCAACTAGGTTTGAAGTTAGTAAAAAACCTCAAATGAATAAACATGAAAGACTTGTTCTCTTCCATTTTATCCACATAGGCTTTATTTTTCAGCGTCATTATGAAAAAATTGGACAACTAACATGAGTATGCAGATCACAAAATATCTATTTTTTTAAAACCATTTTGGTCTAATATTATATGACATGTAAACAAGAAATATGATTTAAAAATGAGAGACAAACATGTATGTTTCCAAAAAACACCTTCTAAATTTTTTGAGTTTCCAGGTGTTGCATGAAATGCTTCTTCACATTGAGTAGGAAACACCTCCTCGTGTTGCACATGGATTGACATTGAGCATGGTCTATCCATGAGAAACAAAAAATGAAAACACCAAATATAATATCAACAACATCAAAAACAACAAAGACTAGCATTGTCGAAGCAACCAAGACCAAGAGGAAATACTTCTTCACGCTGAGCAACAAAAATAGGACATAGAAGCAAACTAGCATCTTAGAACTAAATCCATCAAACTCAAACCAATCATTGAACCAAATCCAACAAACTCAAACCAATCATCAAACCGACTCCAATCTCCACGCAATTGTCGGAATACACCTCTATGCATACAAAAATATTTGTTATAAAAAGTTGCAAATGATTGATCATTTGCAACTTTTCACATATATATATATATAAGCATTTTTTTCACAGATCACTAGTGGACTCTCTCTCTTCTTCTATATCTACCCAAGTATTATTAGTCTCACAAGGAGATAATTGAACAATCTAAATATAATTAAATATAAATGCTTCAATATATGATATAGTTTATGGTTTCAAATCTTTAAGTTTGTAACATAACATTTTCTAGACCATATTCAACTAGTCAATTATTATTTGACAAACATATAGGCAATTATCTCGGTACTTGAGTATTTGACACAATTATTATTTGAGAGTCATACAACAATGTATGATGATACATGGTCATGGATTGAAAGACATGATGTTGTTATTTCATAGGAACACCAATTCAACATTTCTACTAAGGATTGTGCAAACGTACAGTCACCATATAAGGAAAAAGCCTCAAATGAATGAACATGGAATACCTTCTTTCTTCCATCTTATTCACACAAGACATTTTTGTGCATCCATTGAAAATTTTGGACAATTAATAGGAGTATGAAGGTCAAAGTATGTAGACAACCAGGTTTCAAGTTAGGAGAAAACCTCAAATGAATGAGCATGAAAGACTTGTTCTCTTCTTGTTTAACCACATATGATTTCTATTTTAGCATCATTATGAAAAATTTGGACAACTAACACGAGTATGCCAGTCACAGAATATATGTTTTACATGTAAACAAGAAATATGATCTAAAAATGAGAGGTGAACATGTAAGTTGCCAAAAATATCTTCTAAAGAGAATGAGTTGCTAAGTGTTGCGAGGAACACCTCTTCACACTATATAGGAATTGATATCAAGCAAGGTCTATCCATGAGAAACAAAAATGAAAACACCAAATAGATCATCAACAACATTGAAAGTAGCAAAGACTAGCATTTTCGACGCAACCAAGACCAAGAGGAAACACCTCTTCACGTCAAACAGTAGAAATAAGCCATGGAAACAAACTAGCATCATTGAACTAACTCCAACAAACTCACCCATCATTGAACCAACTCCAATAAACTCGAACCAATAATCAAACCAACTCCAAAAATGTCTTTTAGTGAAACAATTTTTTTGATGGAGAAACATTTTCAGCGAGCGAAAAAACATTTTCAAATTTGGCTAAAAAATATTTTCAGAAAAAAACATTATCAACTGAAAACCTTTTCTTGGTGATTAACCTACGGCTCTTGGGAGAATCTTCTAAAAACAATTTCTGCACAATTTCATTAGATTTAAATTTCAACCAAACAAAATGATTAGTCAAATGTTAGTGACAGGTTTTCGACATAAAACATATTTTATTTGGCTGAAAATTTGAGCAAATTCATTTTTCCATCACAATTGTCACATAATAGTAACTCACATTCATGTTTTGACCCTTCATCCATCTATCAATTTGGTTCTCTATAATTGATACCAAACTCATTTATGTAAGAATATGGTAGTAATTGGACTCAAAATTTTCACTAATTTTAGTTAGAATTAATTTTTTTTAAGATTAGAATCCAAAATCAAAACATATACTCCTACAACGATAATAGATCAAGAACTAAAGAAAACTTTGAAGTAGAATCCAAAATCAAGACATATACTTCAACAACAAAAGTTAACATAAAAACACGAGTGTCTTAAAATCGCATGAACTGTTCATTTTGAGTTAGAGACACAAGCCTAAAATGGGTGGCCAAATATAAAATAATAATTTCCTTATGAATTGTTTATTCCAAATATAAAATAATAATTTCCTTATGAATTGTTTATTCCAAATTAATGATAACATATTTTATAGTTAATTTTTTTTAATGTTAATTAAATTAAATTATATGTTATTTATAATTCTAAATATTTAACAATTTTATGTTTTGAATAACATAAAAACACGAATGACTTAAAATCACATGAACTGTTCATTTTGAATTAGAGGCATAAGCCTAAAATGAGTGGCCAAATATAAAATAATAATTTTCTTATAAATTATTTATTCCAAATTGATTTATAACATATTTTATAGTTAAATATTTTTAATGTTAATTAAATTAAATTATATATTATTTATAATTCTAAATATTTAAAAATTTTATGTTTTGAATAATTCCACAAACTGATTCATTATGTATTACTTACTTATAATCATAAATACTCACTAATTCTTGTGAATAATCTCACATACCCATTTATATGTAACCTCAAATACTTAACAATTGTGTGTATTGTAGTAATCCAACAAACCTCTGAGACACACGATGATGATGCCACTTCCACTTAAAAACAAAATGCAATCTGGCTTATTTGTTTACTCCCAAATTAACCTACTCCATTTCTATTTCTAAATAAAGTAATCTACATAATGTGGAGCGCAACAGATATTGACGGAGAAAAACATGGAATAAGTGCGTCGCACGTTGCATTAGTGGACGACGTGCGCCTCTTATTCTCCACGTCGTTTCCGCATGGATTCAAATTCTCATTTCTATTTATAAGATCGGCTTTCTATTTATATGATCTCCATGCTCCATCCATCCATCCATCCTCCCCTATCAAACACAGCGGCCCTCTTCTTCCTCGTCGCTGAAAATGGCGTTATGCAATTTCCAACACAGTCGTACACTGCTAGTTTCCTTTTGTTTGCTAATTATATCATTGCAGGCTGCCCGTACCCGTGGCAATCCAGGTGGAATCTATGGATCCAGCCACCCCGTCGAGTCATACAAAGTATTTAGTAAATCAAAGGTAGCGGTGCAGGGCGTGGTAGTGTGCCAGAGCTGCGAGTATCTGTCAGGAAACCATTCTCTGGAAGGCTCCAAACCAATAAGCGGTAATTGCTCTCATTCATTATCATTGTGGAATTGGATTGGGATTTTTTTTTATAAAAATGATCTTTGGTTTTTGAGTTTTTTAAAGCTATTTTTTGTGTCTATAATATGCAGGTGCGACCGTTGGAGTGTCGTGCAAAGACCAGAAGAATCGACCGGCGATGTACACGGTGGGGAAGACGGACGAGGTGGGATATTTCTACGTCGTATTGGACGGCTTTGAGATTTATAGCAAAGACGAATACGATCCCCAGGATTTCTGCGACGTCCGACTCGTGTCTTCACCGGAGAAAACATGCGCCCATTTCACAAACATTAATGGCGGCCTCATGGGAGGGGTCTTCCGTTTTGATCGCGAGATTGTTCACCATTACCACGAAAATTTTCTTCTCTACTCAGCAGGGCCTTTTGCATTCTGTTCTCGCGCACCACTGTACTAGACTTCCCGATAACCGTTTTATTATTTTATTTCTGCTGCAATAATTTTGGTAAACTCCAATATCACAATGCCGTGCATTTCTAATGCTGTAGCTGTGTCGTTTCCTGCTATTCTATCGTATTCATATTTACTCTTTCTTTTTGGCGGGGCTGCCCTGTGATAATGGGTAAAGTATTGTAGAAGTTTTGGATTTCAGTTGTGTTTTTTTGGTTGTATTTTTAAGGAAATTTAAATTTATATTTTTTGGTAATATAAATGTGGATGGAATTTCAATTATTTTTGTTAATTAAATTGTATTTTTTAATATATAAATAGGTTTGATTAAAAAAAA
>JASDQU010437388.1:23456-33685 GCA_032191745.1 Picea mariana | reverse complement strand
AAATTACAAAAATGACTTAGCAATTAAAATTGTTGTTTTGACTGACTTTGACTCCGGGTGGACAAATGCATAGCAAACTTTGTCCGACTGAGCTGAAACTTGGTCTATGGGTGTAGGGGGTGCCATTCCATTTCTTTTGAGCACAAATACCCCTATCAAAAGCCCAAAGACACAGTTTTTATAATATTTGCTCAAAAACATTTAATTAATTAAATAATTAAAATTTCAACCTTAGGAAAATTAATTAAATTTAATTAATTAAAAAAAACCTATCTAGACTCGACGAAATTTCATGAAACTTTCTACAATGTCTGACATGGTCATTTACATCATTCCTAAACAATAGCTACCAAAGGATGAGACCATTAGAACGCCGTTCACCACTTTGGAGGAATTATTGCATGTGTGAGGGAAAAACTCATGGAAAATCAACCAGGCTGAAAAGCCCAGTTGACAACCTGAGGATAAAAAACTCTCGGTGAAAAGAACTCTCCCAATGAAAACATCCCAAGGTACTGGACCTAACTATGATCCATGTAGACTTATTACATTATTAACCCACGCAGGGGTGCGGAAATTTCGTTTACAAAAATTTTGTGCTGGGGCATAAAATGCCCAAGTAGAACCAATACTGTCTTCAACATACTTGCATCTAATGATGCATATCTTCATGGCACATGAGTTGACCCCCTAGCTGAATAGGCAGTCAAAAATCCCTAGAAGGGATAACACCTGACCTCTAGATGTTGGACTAGCCCAAAAAGGGCCAACGTCTCCCTCAAAAGGGCTTGATGTCCCACCTTTTTCTCATTTTATGTCTTTTACTTAGCAGTTAATGTAAAAACAGTGTAAGTTTTGTAGTCAGCCTTGTCGACAGTTTTAATGACCTATTTTGTAAATTAAAGGTCATGGAATGATATATATTGAGGATGTTTTTCCCTTATTTGGACATAACACAACTCACTCTCTTGTGAGATAGTAATTCTTGCGTCCTACTAGGGTCGTTTTGGTGCTTTAAAGTAAGGCACAACTTTTGAAGGAGGATTTTTATTGGCATTTATGGCGTTTCTCTCAAGGAAGGTTTACAACTAGGGTTTGCACATGCTTTTCTTCATGATATGTAAGTGTTTTTCCTACAAAACTTCTTGATTGAATGGTTGTAGGTTAGTATTCTTGCATTTACTTATAAATTTGTTGATTTTAAAACCCTAGGTAGCAAGCACACAAGTAGGTCATTGCTATATGTCCCCTTGTTGAGAAATAGTTTTCAGCCATTGAAGAAAGAAGATATAGCCTAGTCGTTGCTACACTTGTCTTCCTTTTTTCTAAGCTAGCGTTGAAGTTATAGGTTGAAAATAGGAGATGTCCTAGGCCTAGTTTGACTACACCTAGGGTTTCACCTTCTAGGGTTTGAAGGCCTTGCCTTTGCAACACTTTCTCCCTTAAATTTATACTTTGAGCTAGCCATTTTGCCAAGTTTATTTAGAGAAGGAGGAAAGAGCACGATGCCTTGCTTAAGCAACACCAGAGTGAGCCTCTTTCCCCTAGGGTTTTGATTCTAGAACCCTGCCATTGCAACACCATAGAACCCTACCCTCTAGTCTCTAAGTTTTCATCCTCCAGAGACCTTGTGTCCTTAATTTTGACTTCATTTACCCTAAGGCACTGGTTAAATATCCAACGTTGAGTCTCTAGTGTACAAAACCATCTTTAAACTTTCGTTTCTGAAACCCTAACTAACCCTAACACTGCTAACCTAGGCTGATGTCATAGTTGATGCAGCAAGCTTTTGACTAATATAAGCAATTGAATGATGACGTTAAGCATTTATTGAACAAACCATTGATTGAATATACTATTGGCTTGGTCATTTGGATAGATATTGATGAATTGATGATCTTTCTTAGGCTAATTACACAAAACGTTGACTTTCATCTTGTATCTATTTCATTGCTTATTAAATGAAATCAAATAGTTGAAGAAGTACTAACCCTTTGAGTTATAGCCTGCAAATATATATATTGTGTTGTTATTATCTTGTTCCGAGCAAGTGTTTTTCAACAGGGCCTACACTTCTTTTATTGGCTGATTAGCCGGACTATCTGATACTGGTGGTAACCTGTGAGGAGGGAAATCTTAACACTTGACCTTGTATCCATTGCCTCTTCAAACCCCAGGTTACCGGGGATGTCTCCCCTAGGCTAACCTCCCTAAACAGAAAGAACCTCCCCATCAAGGTGACATTGGGTGGGGAAGGTTCCTTTTACTCCAGTTTGTCCTCTATCCTATAGCTCGTGACCTAAATACAAACTGTGCAATAACAGGCCCTAGTGTAGTAAGCTTAGGCTAAGGACGTCTCACTCTTCTTGGCTTCAAAAAGGTACAACTAGCATAAGTAATGAAGAAAACAAGTGTAGCTAAGGCTAGGCTCTATTTTCTTATTCAATGGTTTAAGGTCTCTTTGTCAGGGGACATGAGACAACAGCCTACTTGTGTGGTTGTCCCCTAGGGTTTTGATTCAACAATATATAAGTAATATGCAAAAGATTTAAACTACAACCATTCAAAGAGAAGTTTTGTAGAAAAAACACTTACAATTCATGAAGAAATATCCAAGCAAACCCTAGTTATAACACCTTCCTTCCAAAGAAACACCATAAATGCCAAGAAAACTCTTCCTTCAAAAGATGCGCATCACTAATCTAGCCAAAAACCCCAATAGGGCGCTAAAAATCAGATCTCACTTGTGTGAGTGAAGTCGTGTTATGTCAAAATGAGGGATAACATCCTCAATTTATATCATCCAATGACCTTTAATTAAAAATTAGGTCATTAAAACAGCTGACAAGGCTGATAACTAAAAATCATACTGTTTTAGATTTAACTGCTAAATAAAACCCTAAATGAGCAATAAGCAGGACATCTAGCCCCTCTGAAGGAGACGTTGGCCCTTTTTAGGGAAAATCTCAGCACTAGAAGACAAACATTGGCCCTCATTGGGCCTCCAAGCTTTGCCACACATGCCAAAATGCTCTGTCAAGGTACCACTCACTAGAGGTGACGTCATGGCTCCTGGATGGCATCCTGGGGCATCAGAAAGCACATGTTCCACCTGTAGTGGGTCAATCCCCCTGGGTTGGGCTTAACCAAGGCATCCTGGATGAAAACATCCTCCTTCTTCTCTCGTGCAAAGGCTTGATCAATCATTGTCCTATCTCTGCCCCTGATGAGGTCCCAACAACCATCTGATGGGCTCTTTAGCCCCATGGAGGTCAGAACTAATCATCTCCCCATGTGTACCAGTCCACTTGGTACCTGTCCGTCGGGCATGGTCCTGCACATTAAAAACTTTTCCCTCCATGGGCTCATTAGTCCTCGGGATCATAGCAATTTCAATCATATTTCATCATTAATTTTATCAAATGCATGCATAAAATCCCTAGCATATCATCTAATAGCTCAAAGACATTACAATGACCTACTATACAAAGCTAAAGAAAAAGACAAAGTGCCCTATTGGGCTAGCATCCATAAGAAGAGGAAAGTTCCCAAAGGATATCATCCAAGCCATGTAATACGAGGTGGTGTGGTCTAAGGATGTCCAGACACAGTGAAAACCAGGGGTGGGTATTATCCGTGGGTGCCTTTGTAGGAGGCGAGTTGTACCTGTCATGGATGCAATTCTTTCCAAGTCCTTTATTGCCTTTGTTCTTTCTTTTATTCACTTCTTTTTCTTTCTTTTTATTTCAAGGTCTAACCAGAGGACACTGCCTTGGCGTGGTGACCAGAGCTGACAGTGTTACCCACGGGTATTTTCGCAGAAGTGATAAGGCTAGCTAGTGATGAGACCCCCTTTCCCTTGGCCATGCAACCAAGGGTCACTGCCTTGGCGTGGTAACCAGATAATGGCAATGTCATACTGCTAGATACCTATGAACATAATGGGCTGGCTCGTGATGAGACCCCCCATCCTCTTGGCTAGGTCTTGTTTTATTATTTTTCTTCAGGTCCCTCTTGTTTCTTATCGAGAGGCCTTTTATTGACTTCTCGAGGATCCCTGGGCGAGGCATCTCTAGGTTTTATTTTCTATGGATTTTATCTTTTACCAGCTGCTTTTACCCCCTGGGCCTTTAGCCCCTTCTTCCCACAGGTTAAGGTGTAACCCCATAATAGGTCATCCTAATGCCGAGAATAAGGGAATGGGATAGATGAATGGGAGATAAGATGTAAAATGATAATATGGTGGGAGCGGATGATGGCTCTTCAAAATCCCCCTTGGTGGCTAACCAAAACCTATGGATACAAGCTTACTAGGGAACCCCGTTAATCCCCCCAACCATGGTCAAGTGGGTTAGTGTAAAATCCAAGCAGTTTGTCAGAAATGTAAGGAACTTGATGCATATATCTGAAAGTTATAATGATCAAACATGACACATACCATGATACCTGGACCAATTACGTCATGGATCAAGAGTCTTCTCCAATGCAAATCCAAGTCGAAGGTGATGGATGCTACTGCTGACAGGACAGGTCCGATGAAGAAGAAGAAAGATGGGCCCTCCAGAGCCATGCTCAGGTCAATCCTGCTCTCGATACTCCATGTCTAGGACCTGTGGGCCTCGAGACATGATCTCCTAGTTATCCCTAGAAATCGGGGATAACAGGAACAAGGACAATAACATGTGCTTGATCAGTAGGATATGAGCTAGCAATTTCATAAATTAATAAAATTTAAAGTAAAACACTATAACCATTAAAGTAAGAGAATAATTATAGAAATTTACCCACATTCACCATGTATCATCAATGCAAAACCTTAGTTGTAGACTTTCCACCAAGAAAAATGCCAATTACACCAAAAATAGCCCTCCTTCAACAAGTGCGCACTAGAATTTCAGCCAAAAACCCTAATGAGTGCCGCAAATTTCAGACTTCACATAAGTGTGAGTGAAAGATGATGAGAAATGAGAGTTTTGACCCTCAATTTATACAATAGCAATGACCTTTAATTTTACTTTAGGTCACAAATGGCCGACATGGCCAAATTTACATCAAAATACTGTTTTACATTAAATGTCATAATCAAAACCCTAAATCAAGGAAAAATGAAGACATCATGCCCTTTTAGGGTGACATTAGGCCCTTTTAGGGAAACTTTGGCTTCCTGGAGCAAAACATTAGGCCTTCTTGGGCTTCAGGAACCTGCCACACGTGCCACTTGGCACATAACTGCCTCCCAAAACCTCCACAATCATTGGATGACATCATGGATGTCCTAGGTGATGTCATGGGCCATCCAAGGCCTACGTCTTAGTGGAAAGGGCAGAACCCCCTTGGGTACGGGTTTGCCAAGCTGCCTCTAGCGGAACGTCTTCCTTTTCTCCGGAGAAAATCCTCTGACCTGTCTCTGCCCCCTGGTGGGGTCTCAACATCCATCTGGTGAGATTTCAGCCCCATGGAGGTCCGAACTAATCATCTCCCCATGTGTACCTGTCCATCGGGCATGATCTTGAAACAGCAACAGATACGCCCTCCATGGGCTCATAAGTCACAGGGATCATAGCAATGCCAATCACATCTAATCATCAAGTTATTAAACATGTGCATAAAACCCCTTTTACCCAGACAAGTGCTCAAAGACATTATACTAATCTACAAGCCAAGTTTGGAGGAAATGTTAGGGCGTCCTATTGGGCTTGTTATCGCACAGTTTGTAGTTTAGGTCATAGGCATAAAGGATAGAGACCAAACTGGCATAACAGGAACCTTCCCCACACAATGTCACCTCGATGGGGAGGTTCTTTCTGTTTAGGGAGGTTAGCCCAGGGGAGACATCCCCGACAACCTAGGGTTTGAAGAGGCAGGAGGTATAAAGTCAAGTTTTAGAGTTCCCTCCTCACAGGTTACCACTAATGTCAGACAGTCCGACTAATCAGCCAATAAATGAAGTGTATGCCCTATTGAAAACACCTGCCCGGAGGAAGACAACAGCAACACAATATATATATATGCAGGCTATAACTCAAAGGGTTAGTACTTCAATGACTATTTGATATTATTCAATAAGCAATGCAATAGATATAAAATGAAGTCAACGTTTTTTCAATTAGCTATGAAAGATCATCAATTCATCAATATCTAAGGTGATGACTAAGCCAACAATATGTCCAATCAACAATTTACTCAATAAATGCTTCAAATCATTATTTAATTGCTTATATTACACTTTTGCTGCGCCAAGATGAAATATTCAACTATGACGTCAGCCCTAATTAGGTTAGTTATGTTAGTTAGGGTTTCAAAATTTAGTTTTGAAAGTAGTTTTTGTACACTAAAGCTTCAACGTTTGAGGTCAAATATCAGTGCCTTAGGGTATATGGAGTCAGATAAGTAAAGGGCACAAGATTTTGGAAGGACGATGACTTAAAGACTAGAAGGTAGGGTTCTATGGTGTTGCAAAGGCAGGGCCCTAGAATCAAAACCCTAGGGGAAAGAGGCTCACTCCGGTGTTGCTTAAGCAAGGCCTCGTGCTCTTTCCTCCTTCTCTAAATCAACTTGGCAAAATGGCTAACATAAAGAATAAGTCTAAGGGAGAAAGTGTTGTAAAGACAAGGCTTTCAAACCCTAGAAGATGAAAACCCTAGGTGTAGATACCCTAGGCCTAGGACGTCCCCTTCTTTCAACCTATAACTTCAACGCTAGCTCAAAAGGAAGAAGTAAGACAAGTGTAGCAAAGGCTAGGCTCTATCTCTTTTCTTCAATGGCTAAATTCTTTCTCTCTAAGGGGACATGTAACAATGACCTACTTGTGTGCTTGTTACCTAGGGTTTTAAATCAACAATATTATAAGTAAATGCAAGAAATTACACCTACAACCATTCATTTAAGAAGTTTTGCAAGAAAATTTACTTACATGTCATGAAGAAAAGCATAAGCAAACCTTAGTTGTAAACCTTCCTTGAGAGAAATGCCATAAAATGCCAAAAATATCCTTCCAATAGCAAGTGCGCCTCACTTATGCAACAAATATACCCAAGAAGGGCGCAAAAATCAGACCTCACAAGTGTGAGTGAATTGTGTTATCTCAAAATGAGGGAAAACATCCTCAATTTATATCATCCAATGACCTTTAATTAAAAATTAGGTCATTAAAACAGCCGACAAGGCTAATAACTAAAAATCATACAGTTTTACACTAAACTACCGAAAGAAAACCCTAAATGAGCAGTAAGCAGGACGTCTAGCCCCTTTGAGGGAGACGTTGGCCCTTTTTAGGGAAAATCTCAGCACTGGAAGACAAACGTTGGCCCTCTTTGGGCCTCCAAACCCTGCCACACGTGCCAAACTACCCTGTAACGCTACCAAGCGCTAGAGGTGATGTCTAGGATCTCTGGAGGATGTCCTGGGTCAATAGAGGGACACGTTCCACCTGTAGTGGGTCAACCCCCTAGGGCTAGGCTCAACCAAGGCGTCCTAGATGAAAATGTCCTTCTTCTTCTCTCATGCAAAGGCTCGACCAATCACTATCCTGTCTCTGCCCCTGATGAGGTCCCAACAACCATCTGATGGGCTCTTTAGCCCCATGGAGGTCTGAACTAATCATCTCCCCATGTGTACCGGTCCACTTGGTACCTGTCCGTCGAGCATGGTCCTGCACATCAAAAACTTCACCCTCCACAGGCTCATCAGTCCTCAGGATCATAGCAATGTCAATCATATTTTGTCACTAATTTTATCAAATGCATGCATAAAATCCCTAGCATATCATTTAATAGCTCAAAGACATTACAACGACCTACTATACAAAGCTGAAGAAAAAGACAAAGTGCCCTATTGGGCCAGCATCCATAAGAAAAGGAAAGTTCCCAAAGGATATCATCCAAGCCATGTAGTACGAGGTGGTATGGTTTAAGGATGTCTAGACATAGTGAAAGACAGGGGTGGATATTATCCGCGGGTGTTGTACCTGTCATGGATGCAATTCTTTCCAAGCCCTTGCCTTTATTCTTTCTTTTCTTTATTACTTTTTCTTTCTTTTTATTTCAAGGTCTAACTAGAGGACACTGCCTTGGCGTGGTGACCAGAGCTGACAGTGTTACCCACGAGTACTTTCACAGAGATGATAAGGCTGGCTCGTGATGAGACCCCCTTTCCCTTGGTCATGCAACCAAAGGTCACTGCCCTGGCATGGTAACTAGATGATAGCAATGTCATACTGCTAGGTACCTATGAACATAATGGGTTGGCTCGTGATGAGACCCCCCATCCTCTTGGCTAGGTCTTTTTTTGTTATTTTTCTTAGGGTCCCTCTTGTTTCTTATCAAGTGGCCTTTAATTGCCTTCTCGGGGATCCCTGGGCAAGGCATCTCTAGGTTTTATTTTTTATGGCTTTTATCTCTTACCAACTGCTTTTACCCGTTGGGCCTTTAGCCCCTTCTTCCCACAGGATAAGGTGTAACCCCATAAATAGGTCATCCTAATGTCCGGACTAGGGGAATGGGATAGATGAATGGGAGATAAGATGTAAAAGTGATATAATCATGGGAGTGGACGATGGCTCTTCAAAATCCTCCCTGGTGGCTAATCAAAACCCATGGATACAAGCTTGCTAGGGTACCCCGTTAATCCCCCCAACCATGGTCAAGTGGGTTAGTGTAAGATCCAAGCAGTTGTCAAAAATGAAATGAATTTGATGCATATATCTGAAAGTTATAATGATCAAACATGACACATACCATGATACCTGGACCAATTACCTCATGGAGCAAGAGTCTTCTCCGATGCAAGTCCAAGCCGAAGGTGATGGATGTTGCTGTTGCTGACAAGACAAATCTGATGAAGAAGAAGAAAGATGGGCCCCCCAAGGCCATGCTCAGGACAATCCTGCTCTCGGTACTCCATGTCTAGGAGTTGTGGGCCTCGAGACATGATCTCCTAGTTATCCCTAGAAATCGGGGATAACAGGGCTAATGCTCACTAGATGTGGGATGTTTTGGGAGAGATCAAATCTAAGCCATGTGAGTAGATGAAGTGGCTATGGGATGTCTGGTCAAGGAGTGCAATGATAGCAGGGAAATGTATGGCTTACCTGTGGGTGCCTCTATAGAGGGTGAGCTGCACTTATCATGGATGCAAATGTTTCCAAGCCCATTCATTCCTTTTGTCTTTATTTTATTGTCTTTTCTTCAAGAATCTAGTTAGGGGACACTGCCCTGGTGTGGTGACCAATGGTGGCAATGTTACCCACAAGCATTTCACGGAAATGAGAAGGTTGGCTCGTGATGAGACCCCCTTTCTCTTGGCTATTCCACCAAGAACCACTACCCTGGAATGGTGACCAGTTGTTGGTAGTGTCATACCGCTACATACCCATGGACCTAATAGGTTGGCTCGTGATGATACCCCCTATCCTCTAACTAGGTCTTGTTTTATTATTTTTATATGGGTCCTGTTATCGCACGGTTTGTAGGATAGGTCCAAGAGCTTGAGTCAGGGCTTGAAACCGACGTAACAGGAGCTTCCCCACCCACTGTCACCTCGATGGGGAGCTCTTTCTATTTAGGAGGGCAAGTCCAAGGGAGACGTCCCTAAGGCAATCTGGTCAAAGGAGGGCTAAAGGATAAAGGCCAAGTCAAGAAAAACCCTTTTTACAGATTGCTGCCCAAGAAGAGATAGTCAAGAAGAAATCTTCCACTGATGATGCACCTGTTTGCGAGACAAAACAAAGAAAACTAGAGTGTGCTTGCAGTGGGTTAGTACTTCATAAAGCCAATGACTATCTTTCAAAGATATATATGAGCAATAAATGGATATAATTATTGACGAAGTCAATGATTATCAAAAGCAAAGACAAAATCACTTCTTCAACAATTATAGAAAGAGCATTCAATATGTGCAATCAAACCATGTATCATATCATCAATGCAATGTCACGTCGGCTCATATATAATATAGTTGCTGCGTCATATGTATTATTGCTACAATAAAGGCATGACGTCAACTCTAACTAATAGATCAAAATGATGACAAGGAGCAATACGTTTTGTCTAATCAACTCATAAATGTAGTAAACAACTCAATGTCAACCAAATAGATGAATAGAATCACAACGTTGCAGCTACAACAAGATATCAAAGCATGTTACATCACCTATACTATTTTTGGCTGAATAGTATGACGTCAAGCTTTATCAATGAGTCAATTAGATAGAAAAGAGCACAACGTTTTGC